>RJWM01017437.1:0-43119 GCA_004363535.1 Dasyprocta punctata | reverse complement strand
ATATCTGTGCACCCATGTTTATAGCAACCCAATTTGTAATAGCCAGATCTTGGAAACAACCCAAGTGCCCATCAATCAAAGACTGGATAAAAAAGATGTGGTATTTTTATACAATGGAGTACTACTCAGCTATTAAGAAAGATTGCATTGAGACTTTTATAAGTAAATGGTCACGACTTGAGACCATACTCATAAGTGAAATAAACCAAACCCACATGTGTAAAGACCATATTGTCTGCCTAGTGCAAGAAACTGAAAAAGTATATATGATCCAAAATCTATAATAAATACTATGAAAGGGTACAAAACAGCTCGAAGAGCAAAAGTAACTGGGAACGGAAAAGGGGGAAAGCGGGAAGGGAAAAGGAAAAGATATAAATCTGTACATATGTATATGTAAGATAACTAAAACGAACACACTGCTAAATGTATTCGTTATTGAGAAAGAACAATTAATACTCATATGATTAGATCAATTTTACATGTCTATATCTGTTAATGTAAACAACCATTTTAAAGATAACGATACGCAATATTGCAACCATTGTCAAGTTTCTATTATCCTGTTTTGTAAACCTGTAATGTTACTGTTGTGCATTTACTCTAGTTGTTTGTTTGTCTCTTTTGTTTTTTGTCTTTGTTATATATGTCTTTTTTTTCTGCTTAAATAAAAAAAATTATACAATACAAAGAATTAATGAATCAAACAGCTGGTTCTTTGAGAGAATAAATAAAACTGATAAACCTCTAGCAAACTTTATCAAAAAGAGGAAAGAAAAACCTCAAAACCATGCAATAAGAAGTGAAAAGAGTGAAATCACTACAGACCCTTTGGAAACACAGATCATTAATACCTACTTCGAAAACCTTTACTCTCATAGGTTTGATAACACAGAAGAAATGGACAGATTCCTAGAAACCTATGAATTACCAAAGCTGGATCAAGAAGATGTAAAACTGCTGAATAACCCAATTTCAGTTAATGTAATTAGAACTTTACCAACAAAGAAAAGCCCAGGTCCTGATGGATTCACTGATGAACTCCACAAGAAATTCAGGGAAGACTTAATGCCAACACTCCTCAAACGCTTTAGTGAAATTGAAAGGGAAGCTAGTCTCCCTGACTCATTCCTGGAAGCAAGTATTTCCCTAATACCAAAACCAGAGAAAGACACAACCTAAAAAGACAGTTACAGGCCAATCTCCCTAATGAACATAGATGCAAAAATCCTCAATAAAATACTGGCAAACAGAATGCAGCAAATCATCAAGAAGATTATATACCATAATCAAGTGAGATTCATCCCAGGGATGCAGGGGTGGTTCAAATTATGCAAATCAATAAACATAATACACCATATCAACAGAGCCAAAGACAAAAATCACATGATCATCTCAATAGATCCAAAAAAAGCATTTGATAAAGTCCAACACTCATTCATGATAAAAACCCTATAGGAAATTCGAATAGACTGTCTTTACCTCAATCTGATAAAAGCCACATATAATAAACCAACAGCCAATGGACAAAAACTGAAAACTTTCAATCTAAAATCAGGAGCAAGACAAGGATGTCCACTATTACCACTCCTATTCATTATAGTTCTGAAAACATTAGCCAGAGAAATTAAACAAGAGAGAGAAATAAAAGGAGTAAGGATAGGAAAGGAAGACGTTAAATTACCATTATTTGCAGATGACATGATACTCTACATAGAAGATGCACAAAACTCCACTGAAAGACTTCTAGAGCTAATAACCAAATTCAGTAATGTAGCTGAACACAAAGTCAACACTCAAAAATCAATAGCATTCCTGTACACAAACAACAAACTCACTGAGAGAGAAATAGGGGAAACCACACCTTCACTACAGCATCCAAAAAAAGAAATACTTAAGAATCAATCTAACAAAGGAAGTAAAAGATCTATACATTAAAAATTACATTACTCTGAAAAAAGAAATAGAAGAGGATTTCATAAAATGGACAGACATTCTTTGTTCATGGATAGGAAGAACAAACATTGTGAAAATGGCCATTCCCCCAAAATTGTTATACAAATTTAATGTAATTCCAATCAAAATAATATTAGCATACTTTACCAATCTAGAGAAATCATTCCTAAAATTCATAGGGAACCAGAAGAGACTTAGAATAGCAAAGCTAATTCTGGGCAACAAAGGCAAGGCAAGAGGCATCACAATTCCTAACTCGAAATAATACTACAAAGCTACCGTGATAAAATCACCATGAAACTGGCAGGAAAAGACCTGAAGATCAATGGAATAAATTAGAAGATACAGCCACAACTACAAACACACTCAGCCATCTTATCTTTAAGAAAGGGGCCAAACAAGTTCACTGGAAGAAAGATAGCCTCCTTAATAAGTAGTGCTGGAAAAACTGGCTTTCCATATGCTGAAACCTAAAACTAGATCCATTCTGTCACCACGCACTAAACTGAAGTCAAAATGGATCAAAGATCTAAATACTAAAACAGAAACACTAAATCTGCTGGAAGACAAAGTACGTAGAAATCTTAAAGACATAGGGGTAGGCAGAGAGTTCATGAATGAAAATCAAACTGCATGGGAAATATTCTCCAGAATCAACAACTGGGATCTCGTCTCATTAAAAAGTTTTTGCACATCAAAAGAAATCTCCAAAACAGTGAAAAGGAAACTCATGAATTGGGAAAATATCTTGGCCAACTGTCCCTCAGACAAAGGACTTCTATCTAAACATATAAAGAATTAAAAAAAAAAATCAGACCCCCAAAATTCAAAGACCCAATCTAAAAATTGGCATCTGAGATGAACACATACTTCTCAGATTAAGAAATACAAATGGCAAATAAATACATGAAAAATGTTCAGTATCACTGGTCATTAGAGAAATGCAAACTAAACAACACTGAGATTCCATCTCACTCCAGAAAGAATGGCCAGGATCAAGAAATTGACAAGTAACAAATGATGAAGAGGCATGGGGAAAAAGGAACTCTCCTCCAGGGTTGGTGGGAGTGTAGGCTGGTGCAACCACTGTGGAAATCAGTGGGGAGGTTCCTCGAAAAGCTAGGATTAGAGGTTCCATTAGACCCAGCTATCTTGCTTCTGGGTATTTTCCCAAATGAATCAAGAACATCATACCACAGTGATATATGTGTGCCCATGTTCATAGCAGCACAATTTGTAATAGCCAAATCTTGGAACCAACCCAAATGCCCTTCAAATGAGGAATGGATAAAAAAAATGTAGTATTTTTACACAATGGAGTACTACTCAGCTATAAAGAAAGACAGCATCGAGGCTTTTATAGGTAAATGGACGCAACTTGAGGCCATACTCATAAGTGAAATAAATCAAACTCATATGTTTGCATACCATATTGTCTCCCTAGTGTAAGAAACTGAAAGCAAATAAGATCCAAAATCTACAATAAATATTGTGTAAGGGTAAGAAACTGCTCAAAGAGAAAAAGCAACTGGGATAGGGGAAAGAAGGAAAGAAGGAAGGAAAAAGACAGAAATTTGTGTGTAGCTAAGATGACTATACTACTAATTCTATTAGTTCTTGGGAAAAAATAGTTAATATTCATGATTAGATCAATATTGCATGTCTATATCTGGTAATCTAAGCAACTCTTTTGAAGATAACAAATGTAATATAACAACCATTGTTAAATTCCTATCATCTTGTTTTGAAAATCTATATCGTTATTGTTTTGGGTTTGTTGTTGTTGTTTGTTCCCTTTGCTTTTTGTTTTTCTTTTCTGTGTCTTTTTTTGTCTTAAATAAAAATAAAACATATATACAAATATGAAGCCTCAAGCATTACATACACAAAAAAACACTACCAACAAATACAAATATCTTTTATTAGATAAAATCATCTTAGTTTTTTAGAATTTAACATAAAACCCTAATTCGAGTTTTTTCCTCTTCTACCAGCCTTCTCGTCCATTTTTTCCACCCCTCTAGTCCATTTTTACTGCTGTATCAGTGCAAAAAGCATAAAATTACTGCCCACAGTGTGAACAAAATTAATGAGGAAAGATGTATATAGATTTCAGGAAGACGTATCTGAGCTTGTTGCTAAGGGAACACTGACGTTAAATTTTAAATGGGAGAGTTTATATTTAAAGAATGTTAGAGTCAATATAATGTATTTTAAGAAAGAGCAAACACAACTTATTATTCCCAAATACCAATAAATGACACACAGAAATTGCACAAAGACAATTAAATCTAGGCAATACTCAACAACTATCCATTAACATGAGTCATTTGAAATGTGGTAGTGTTTAATGAAAAAGCTGGCCAGGGAGTTAAAAGTTGATGCTTCTAGGGCTGCCTTTTATAACTCATTATTAACTACAAAGAGCAGGAAAGTCACTTCATCTCTCAGAAGCCATTTAGTTATCTTAAGTCTCACTTTCCTCATTTGTAAAATACAGAAGGTTAAACAATACTAAAAGGGTCTCTTTCTAGAATCTGAAGTGACTTGGTTCTACAATTTCAAAAGAAGATAAATGTAAAACATGAATGTATTCTTTTTCTGGATACTTATACTGTTCCTTTATCGATTATATATACTACCTTCAGAAAAAAAAAACTGAAAAGCACAGAAAGTATTAAAAAAACCAAACAACCATAATCCCCCTACCCAAACAAATAAAATCAAATAAATATCTGGCATGAGATGCCTTTGTTGACCTGTTTTTTGTTTGTTGTTTTTTTGTTTTGTTTTTTGGTACTGGGACTTGAAATCAGGACCCCACGTGTGCCAGGCAGGCACCATCTGACCTGTTTTAAGAAAGAGGCTTTATTCAAGATTTAATGGTAAAATACACCAGAAGAAAGTTAATGTAAACTGAATTCTAGAATTGCAAGAAAAAAGATGAGTAATAAAAATTAAGTGAATCATATATTAAAAAAATAAAAAGTAAAATATATATCAATAACAAAAGCCAATCAAGTAGATATGAATACTCACCAGAAACTGTACCAAATTTGCTGTCCAACAAGAAACCTTTTCTATCACCCTGGTATTGCTTCCAAAGGGTTTTCACTTGTCTTTCACAGTAACCTGTACATCTACAACAACCAAACTTATTTTTCATAATTATCTGCTTAATATTTCTTTTTCCTCATTAGCCTGTGAGCTCCAGAAGCATGTTTTCCTTACATGGCCATGGCTCTCCAATAGGAAAACAACTTACGTGCTAAACAACAATTAACATTTGGTCTCTATCGACTACTCCTGACTGGCTACTTCTTCCAAGGCCTTAAATCCATTTTCAGAGAAACTACTAAAGGAAATAAATACTCAAATTCAAAGACATTTACCATGAAAATATGTATCACTTAGATATCTAAATTTAGGAATTAATAAACTATGGTTTACAGGCCTAACTGGACTGGCCATGTTTTTATAAATAAAGTTTTGTTGCAATATAGTCACAACTATTTATTTATATATAATGTATAGCTGCTTTTGTGTCACAATAACAGAGATGAAAGATGAAACCAAAACCCAAAAATATTTACCACCTGGTCCTTTACAGAAAAAGTTTGTTGACTCCTGTCATAGACAACTAAGAAAAAACATAGGCTAACAAGCTTTTATGATCTCTTCATGAAACTATTTAACATCTCTAAAGTACCTATCAGTGATATCACCTTTTTTTTTTTTTTTTTTTTTTTTGCGGCACCAGGGAGATTGAACTCACAACCTCACACCTGACAGACAGGCACTTAAGTCACTGAGCCAAACTCCTGGCCCTAGTTTTCTGAGGCAGGGTTGCACTATGTAACACAGGCCGGCCTTGCGCTCACGTTGTAGCCCAAGCGAAGTCACAATGCTCCACCAACCTCAGCCTCCCGAGTGCTGGGATTAAAGGCATGCGCCACCACGCCCGGCTGATATCACTATTTATAAAAAAGTAATAACTTAGCTACTTATTTTAAGAATAAGAGATTAAACAAAGTATTTACAGAAAAGATTAATACTCCAAATATTTTATTTTTATAAGTTTTTGATATTACTTCAATGTTTTACCACAGCTAATTTTAATTATTAAAGGTACAAAACAAATTGCTACTGTGCTATAGTTAATTACTAGGCAGGATGAACTAAGAATCACAATGCTAAATCAGTATTTCCTTAGCAACCTGAACCTCCATTAGCTCTACCACAAATAAGTCATGACCGCCATTGCTTTGTACATTTAAAAAAAACCTCTGTCCTTTGTAAAGAAAAACCGTCCAAATGATTCAAACCAATCTCCTTCTTTCTGCTATCACATACAAATCAATCAATATTACCTTTTCAAAAGAAATATGAAAAATTTAATACAATTACAGGAAGAAAAAATGATTGCCATTGTCTTTATTTCTTAAAAGGCTAAAACCAAACTAACATCCTAGTCAGTAAAACAAAGAAAACAATTTGCTTCTAAAAACAACATACTTGTGAAAATGATAATGCAACACTATCAACTACATGTAAATTGATCAACACTTTAATGAAAAATATGAATTGAATATGTATCAGTTATACAATTACTTGTACAGGTTGAAATTTAAGGCTGTCGGTACTGATTTCTGTTAAAATTATTAGAAAATATACAAATTATACAAAAAATATAAGAAATGAATGGAAGATGGAAAAGAAACATCTACTAAGTACCTAATATCTTACCTAGAAAGTGTTCCTATAAGTAAATATAATAAGATGGTTTCATCTTAAACATGTTATCTTATAAAACTGGGATACTATTGTTGAAGGTAATATAGACTAAGAATGGACTTTTAAGAGTCAAAGATCATTGGCAAATTTTTCTTAGTATTCTCACATCAATAATGTCCTAGTTTAGCAAACTTCAATTTTAAAAATCAATTTTAAAATGCGAAGAGACACCAAAGAGACAAAGCAGTATTTACATGTGTCTGATTCATTTCACTTAAGAGTATGGTCTCAAGGTGTATCAGTGTACCTAGAAATGTCTCAAGTGTATCTTTTTTATAGCTGAGTAATACTCCATTGTATTAAAAAAAACACATCTTTATTCATCAATCGATGGGCATTTGGGTTTACAAACTGTGATGTTATAAATATGGGTATGCATATACTGCTGTAGTATTATGTTTTTAATTCTTTCAGGAAGACCCCCAGAAGGAGAATTGCTGGGTCAAATGGGACCTCTAGTCCTAGTTCTTTGAGGAATTTCCACATTGACTTCCAAAGTAGCTGCACCAGTCTGCACTCCCACAAACAATGGAGAAGGGTTCCTTTTTCCCCTACACCCCTCCAAGCATTTGTTATTGGTCAATCCTTGATAACATTCTTTCTGAAGTGAGATGGAATCTCAGCATTGTTTCAATATACACCTCTTGAATGACCAGTGATGCTGAACGTTTTTTCACATATTTATTTGCCATTTCTACTTCTTCATCTGAGAAGTGTGTATTCATTTTAGAAGCCCATTTTTGGATTGGGTCTTTAAATTTGGAAGGTGTGATTTTTTTCAATTCTTTATGTGTTCTAAACAACCTTTTGTCTGTGAAACAACTGACTAAAATGTTTTCCCACACTGTGGGTTATCTTTTCACTCTGTTGGTAAATCCTTTTGCTGTGCAAAAGATTTTTAGTAAGATTAGATCCCAGTTGTTGATTTCATATAATACTTCCCATGAGATTTGGGGTTTCATTCATGAAGTCTTTGCCTACACCTATGTCTTCAAGAGTTCTACCTATTCCCTCTTCCAGCATAACTGGTATTTGTTTTAATATTTAGATCTCTGATCTATTTTGATTTTAATTTCATGTATGGTGATAGACATGGGTCTAGTTTTAGTCTTCAGCATGTGGAAAGTCAGCTTTTCTAGCACCATTTATCAAAGAGGCTACCTTCCTTCCAGTGAATGTGTTTGGCCCCTTTATCAAAGACAAGGTGGCTGAGTATGCTTGGAATTGTTTCTGCATATTCTAGTCTGTTCTACTGATCCTCAGGTAGTTTTGGCTGTTTTGTTTTGTTTTGTCTTTGACAGTACCATGCTATTTTTACCACAGTAACTATAGTATAATTTCAAGTCAGGAACTGTGATGCTCTTTGATTTGCCTTTGTTGCTCAGAATTGTTTTTTGCTACTCTAGGTCTCTTCTGCTTCCAAATGAATTTTAGAAATGTTTTCTCTAGATCTGAGAGGTATGCCATTAGTATTTTGATTAGGCTTACAGTAAATCTGTATAACAATTTTGGGAGTGTGGCCATTTTCACTAAATTGATTCTTCCTACTCAAGAACAAAGGTTATTTTTCCATTTTCTGATATCCTTTTTGATCTCCTTTTTCAGAGTACTGTAGTTTTCAGTGTAAAGATCTTTTACTTCCTTTGTTACATTGATTCCTAAGAATTTCATTTTTTTACTACTATTGTGAAAGGTGTTGTTTCCCTAATTTCTCTCTCAATGAGTTTGTTATTTGTGTATAGGAACGCTATTCATTTCTGAATGTTGACTTTGTATCTAGCTATGCAACTGAATTTGGCTATTAAACCTAAAAGTCCTTCAGTGGAGTTTTTGGGGTCTTCTATGTAGAGTATCATGTATCTGCAAATAATGATAATCTAACTTCTTCCTTTCCTATCTTTATCTCTTTACTTTCTTTCTCTTAGCTAATTGCTCTAGTTAATGTTTCCAGAACTATATTAAATAAGAGTAATGCTAGTGGACATCCTCATCCTTGTATTTTTCCTGATTTTAGAATTGAAAGTGCTCCATTTTTGAACATTTAGTATGATTCTGTTGGTTTGTCACAGATGGCTTTTATCAGATTGAGATAAAGACCACCTATTCCAATTTTTTGTAGGGTTTTTGTCATGAATAGGTGTTAGACTTGGTCAAATGCTTTATCTGCATCTATTGAGATGATCATATGACTTTTGTTCTTGGCTCTGTTAATATGTTGTATTTCATTTATCAATTTGAGTATGCTGAACCATCCCTGCATCCCTGGGATGAAACCTACTTGGTGATGGTGTATAAAACCAAAATGTATTATAGATACTGTGAAATAGAAAGTGTTCAAGAGGAAAGGAGAGCTTGGGGGAAAGGAAGGAAGAGGAAAGAAAAAAATAAGAAAAGAAAGATAAAATGGAAACAAAGTTTTATAAATAAGTTCAGAAAGAAGGGTTGAAGGGAGGACAGAATGGGAAAAAAGAGAGAAAACTGAGATATATCACCTCCTGGCATGAATTCCCTATGATGAATATGATCATTATGTATATCTAAATTGTACCAATAAACTTAATTTTTTGAAAAAGTTAATGATTTCAGGACCACGGACAGAGGCCATGGGGCTCTACCGGCCATAAAGACACAAGATGAGTTGGTTGTATCCCCCACCTAAAAAAAAGTATGGGGATCAATGGATGGGGGATGGGAAAGAGGACGAAAAAAGGAATTAAGAAGTGTTATATACATGTACCAACTTTCACAAGTAATATAAAAATTATGTACTATTCACATATACTAATAAGCTAAAAAATAGTGACAATGCCCAGCATTAGATTATGTGATCCTTGATAATACTTAAGATTTTAGAGAAAACAGTACTGAATTGATCTTTTATTTCTTTAAATCTTGTTTAAAATGCACATAGATGAGTAAATCAATAAAACCCATTACAATGTCATTGTTAAAAAATAAAATAAAATATTACGGGAAACTAATCTAGAGAAAATTCAACCAGTAACAAAAAAGTTAATACAAAAAGCAACCCTAGATGGGCACAGTGACATACACCTGTAATTCTAGCACACTGGGAGGCTGAGGCAGTAGGGTCACAAGTTCAAGCCCAGCCTGGACAATTTAGCAAATTTGTAAGGTCCTGTCTCAAAATTTAAAAAGAAAAAAGCAAAGGATGCAGCTCAATACAAAGTCTCTGGGTTCACTCTTCAGTACTGCTAAATCAATCAATCAATTCTACATAATACAAATATTAGATCCCAAAATTTATAAATAAAACAAAAGAAAAAATTTACACCCATAAAGTAACAAGCAATGATGGTGAAATATAAAAAAATACAAATAGATCTTAGTAACTGTATAATAAATAAAACAAAATCTCTGTCTAAACAAGACAGAGGGAAAACACATAACCATAAACTCCTGACAGACCTTCAGCACTGCTTTGCAAACCCACTTTACTTCAGTTAAGAATTTTCCCAAAAAGTGTTTCACATTTTCTCAAACTTCTTATGCACCTTCTTCATCATTACTAAGTTAGCAAGTTTAGTCTTTTCACTGAACTATTAGAAACAATAAAAAGAAAACTTGTTCCAGTACCAAATTTATGAACCTATCTGCATTTGTATACTAATATATTCCCTTCCCTCTTCTTATAACTGACAGTCAGCAATCAACTCCCTTCTAAGGCCAATTTTTCCCACATTCACTCTTTAAGAGACTTTCCTCTTTACCAAAGAACCACTCTTACCAAAGTCAAGTTAACTGAAGTCTTCACATTGTGAAACCCAGTGGTCAATTTCTCCATTTTCAAAGATCTTACTCAATCTCTAAGAAGCAAATGACAGTTATTTACCTCCTTCCAAGCTTTCCTGGCTTCTGAAACCTCATACATACCCTCAGCTTTCTTCCTTCCTCACTGACTGCACCTTCTCAGTATTATTTGCTGAATCCTTTCTATTCTCTTCCAGACAGTGCAGTACTCTAGGCTCAGTCTTTAGAATCCTTATTATTAACATCTTAAGTCCCATGACTTTAAATACTATTTAAATGCTCACAGCAACAAAATCTACATATGAGAACCAAAATCTACCCCCAGAGCTCCAAAGATGGCCACTCCACATCATATATCTAATAGACATTTCACACTTTACATATCCACAACAGTTCTTTTGATCTCCACTCCGACCCACACCACACAAAATTTGTCTTACTTTTCTCATTTCAATATATGGCACAAGCATTGTACCAAAAATTCTAACATCTCTCACCAGTTTACCAATTTAATCCAGGGCTCTTATTTGTGAAACACCTTAAGTGCTGTTTTCACACTTGCCTCTGTACATCCATTACCATCCCAAAAGAGCAGCCAGAAAAGTCCTCTTAAAACATCATAAATCAACACGTAAGAATTAGATCAAAAAAAAAAAAATTGTGGACTTGGAGACATCTGGGACCAGCTTGTTCCTCGCAGGCTCAAGACCAACCATCTCACATTTAAAAAAAAAAAAAATAGATCATGGCATACTCTGCTAAGAACCTTCAAACGGCTTTTCATTCAAAACAAAAACTCTTCACCACATGACATATAAGACCCTACATGCAATGTCTCCCATCTCATCTTTTACTTCTCTTTCTTGTCTTCCTTCTCCTTACTGTCTATTGATGTTTTTCAGGTTTGTATCTGCTTGAGATTCTTTGAATTTGCTGTTTCTTCTATTTGGAATATTCTTCCCGAGACACTCTTCCCTCGTCCCTCACTTTGTTTAGAATCTGCTGAAGCACCCAGTCCCTCCTAACTCCACTGAAAACACCACCCATTATTAACTTCTAGTTTGCTTTATTTTACATACAAATATTTTCCACCTGTAGTATATTGCTATAAAATATTTTGCATTATGTATTTGTTCACACTCTGTCTCATGGGGTATAAATATAAGCCCTTTTAGGCACAAACTGACTTGACTGCTTCTTGGTAACTAGAACAGTTTACAAACCTAACAAGGGTTCAGTAACCACTACTGGGTTAATAAATTGACTAATACAATTTTCAACATGGACATCTTTATGCATAAACATGAATAGAGTATCCTGAAATTACTAAAACTGTAATTCCGTCTTCCACATAAAGTGGTATCATTTCTAAGAAGAAAACTCATAAAAATATGGCCTCTTTTCTGCACTGAATTTCCAGACCAGGACATTTCTACCAATTTCTCCAAAATAAACAGAGGTAAAATTATGCTAATAAACTGAATTTAAGATCCCGTAGAACTCTGGGTGATGCTTACAATGACATTTCTATTTAAACCCAAGATACATTATTCACCACCCCCTCTTAACTCTGGCACTCATAGATACCTTAGTTACCTTTTTTTCAGTTTTCATTAAGTTAATTTTTGACCAGGTATTATATTTACATTTTTTTAAAAGACTGTAAGCTTGATAAGATAAACAGAGAAAGGTCTCTCTCCCATTCCTGTCTCTCAGATACTCAGTTCAAATTCCCACTACCAAATTATAACTATCGGTATTATGACACAAAGTTGTTTTTTTTTCCCCTGAAAAGGGTCAAGCAGTAAATATTTGCGGCTTTGTGGGCTATATGGTCTCTGTTACAACTATTTAACTCAGTCATTACAAAGCAAAAGGACCTTTAGGTAATATGTGCATTAATTTACCTATTTGTGTTTCAAGAAAAAAAGCTTTATTTACAAATACAGGCAGTAAAATCAATGTTTCCCCTGGAATCATAGTTTGCTAAACCCCATCATAGGACTAAGTTTAAACACAATTACTGTCTCTTTCTCTTGTTTTGTTTTGTGTTTTGGTTTTTTTTTGTTGTTGTTGTTGTTGTTTTTTTGTACCAGGGATTGAACTCATAAGCTCGCGCCTGCCAGGCAGGCACTTAGGCCACTGAGCCAAATCCCCAGCCCTATTTTTTGAGACAGGTCTCACTATGCAGTAAAGGCTGGCCTTAAATTCACTTTGTAGCCCAGGCTGGTATCGAACTCACAACGATCCTCCTGCCTCAGCCTCCTGAGTGCTGGGATTAAAGGCGTGCACCACCGTGCCGGGCTCAACCACAATCTCTCTTTTTATAGAAAAAAAGTGTTCAGAAAAAAGTGATGGAAAAGATGACAGTAAAGAATCCTACTTAAAACAGAAATTCACTCTATTCCTGAAATGATGTGCTGAAACAGTATATATACATACATATTCATATAAATAAATTGAAGCATATTCTAAAATGTCTTCTCTAAAATCTGTAATATATAACTCCAAACAGTTCCTTTTACATCATGACATAATTACAAAACAATTAAAACACCATTAAGACAAGATGGGCTAGTAATTTAACAAGTACCAGATTGCCAATCATTAAATTCTGCCCAAACTTCAAGTGACACATTAAATATAAATTTAAAATCTTTATAGAATACATTAAAGCCATAAAACAGAGTCTACATTTAAAAATAATTCAAACCCCAAATGTGCATTTTTCTAATACGTTCCTCATATGTCTTACAAAAGATTTCATTTAATAAACTTATAACCAACATTGGAGAAAAACAGGTCTCTCTAAAAAGTAGATTATTAACAAATTGAAGAACCAGTTCCTCAAAATCTAAACATAACACAAGAATATCTTACCTTAGATGCCATTTTCATAAAAAGTTTGTTTTGACTTTCTGCTGTTCCCATCTTTTCATTTTTGACTAAATCATTTAGGCTTAGATGATCATCATCATGAAAGTATCTGACTCTTTCTTTTTCCTCATGGGTAGAAACCTATGACAAAATGAACATTATTAATCTGGATAAAATGTAAGTCTATGAAGTGTTTTTTAATGTACTACCTCTAAATCTCCTAATAAATATAAAACTCCCACCATGTATCCCAACATTTCCTTCCAGTCTCTCCCTATCCTACCTGCTTCCAGGTCAAAGAACTTCCAATAGAATTACACTTCCTACTTTCTCTGTCCCTTTATTCTCCTCTTCCTTAGGAATGACAGCATAACATCACTTGATCTGAATTCTATTGAAAAGACCAAACTGGGCCAGGGATGTAGCTCAGCAGCACAAGCACCTGCCTGGCAAGCACAAGGTCTTGAGTTTGATTTCCAGTACAAAAAAAAACCAAGCTAACACTATCTCCCCTCCCCTTCCCTTCCTTCCCCTCCCTTCCCTTTTCTTTCCTTTTCTTCCCTGTAGTTAAAATTCCTTACCACTGCCAAAGGTAGACTGCACTTATACAGTGATGGAATAAGTACAGAAAACACAGTTTAAGTAACAGCAAACCCACTGCTATGGACTTAATCTAGACAATGTTTGAACCCTAGCCCCCAAAAGTTCACATATTGAAATCTCAAAGTGATTGTATTAAGAGGAGGTCTTTGGAGGAGGTGGTAGATCTTTCATGAGATTAACAACCCAGTAAAAAGACATGAGAAAGTCAGTTTCTCCCCTCCCTCCCCTTCACCAGCTTTCTGCTCTGCTATGTGAGGATAAAATGAGAAAATCACTATCAACAAACCAAAAAACATGACCTCACTACACATTTGCCATGATTTGGACTTCCCAGTCTCCAGAACTGTAAGAAATGAATTCATACTGCTTAGACCTCCCTATCTAGGGTATTTTGTTACAGCAACTGGAATTGGTAAGATACCCACATCTTAACTATTGAACCCTGGCTCTACATGCAACTTTACCAGAAACAAAAACTGATATTCAGATCCCTATCTAATTCAATTCCAAATTTTCCTTGGATCCACATTCAGGTATGGAATAGAAAAGTGTTATTTACTTCCCTCACATCAAATCTCCTTGATGCTGCTCTTGTATTTCCTTATCTAAATAAATTTTGGCCTTCAATTTCTTAGAGATCTTCAGAACCAGAGTCCCATGATTTCCCTCAACAGTGCTATTCTTTCCTTCATTAACTTACATCTCTCATATGTCATGACTTCAATCACTGCCTGGCTCCAAATCTTTAATATCTGGCCCACTTGACCTTTCATTATATGCAAAGAGCAAATAACACTCCTGAGTCAATGTGTTCACCTTCTCTGTTCCTATACCTAGATTGTTTAATAGTACACAACTCAAAAAGGGCTCTCAGTACCATCTAGTAATGTGTTTATAGAACCCAAGTCAATTCTGTCACCTCATATATTCAAACTTTTACTATTCTTCACTATTCTCCTCTTCTTAATTATTCCCATCATATTAGAAAAGTATCTACCTATTGTCAGTTGCCAAAAGAAATTACATTTCTATCACTTCTGTTTGTTGAAAGAATTAATTAGAATCATTAGTAGCACAGACAACCAATGGAGAAATAAATATCTGATAGAAAAGTTCAGGATGAAAAATTCTTTCAGATACTCAACTGTCACCTGTATGATCTTCAAATTTAAAACAAAAACCTAACTTGGGAAAATTAAATATGGTATGCTGTTTTTGCCATCTTAAGGGTCTTAAGATACTACTAAAAACTAACTGTTGGAGCTGAAAAACAGGAAAGAAAATTAGGTGTATAAAGGTTCACAGAACCCATATAATTTTACTGTGTTTGGGCACCCCATTGCCAGATCCCAAAAAGTTGGTCTCAAAGACATATGACGAAGTATGTAAAAAGAAACTAAATACAACATCAAAGAAATGTACACTAAAATTAAAACTGCTTTAAACATTAGGGAGGGAAATCATAAAGATGAGAAGGAAACTTAATGAAATTGAGAGTAAAAAACAATACAAAGAATCAACAAATCAAAGGGATGCTTCTTTAAAAGAATAAACAAAATAGATAAACTCTAAGCCAAACTAACTAAAAGGAAGACAAAAGACTCAACAATGACACTGTAAATGAAAAACGCAAAATCACAATGGACACTATCAAAATTCACAAGAAAATAACTACTATGAAAAACTGTACTCCCACAAATCGGAAAATCTTGAAGAAATAGACAGTTTCCCAGAATCATATGAATTCCAAAACCACACCAAGACACCAAAAATTCTGAACATTCCAATGATAAGCAATGAAATTGAGTCAGTAATAAAAAACTTAGCTACTAAGAAAACTCTAAGACTTCATGGATTCACTGCTGAATTCGATAAAATCTTTAAGGAGATTATAACACCAAGAATCTTCAAACTCTTCAATGAAATTGAATGGGAAGGAGCACTTACAAACTCATTTATGGAATTCAGCATCACTGATCCTAAAACCAGACAAAGATCCAACTAAAAAGAAAAGCTACAGACCAATCTTCATAATGAACATAGATGCAAAAAAACATCAGTGAGATACCGGCAAACAGAATGCAACAAATCATCAAAAGGATCATATAATATGACAAAGTAGGTTTTATTCCATGGTTGCATTGATAGTTCAACACACTCAAACCACATAAAAAGAAACAGAAACAAAAACCATGTGGTCATACCAATAGATGCACAAAATGTTTCTGACAAAATCAAACATCCACTCATGATAAAAATCCTAAAGGAAATAGGTACAGAAG
The DNA here is from genome assembly GCA_004363535.1 of Dasyprocta punctata. NCBI lineage: Eukaryota > Metazoa > Chordata > Mammalia > Rodentia > Dasyproctidae > Dasyprocta > Dasyprocta punctata. The sequence goes on along the minus strand of RJWM01017437.1, from coordinate 26,836 downwards.
GACCTCATCCGAATCTGATAAAGTCATTTATGACAAACCAACCACCAAAATCGTATTACAGGAAAGCTAAAAGCTTTCACTCCAAAATCAGGAACAAGACACGGATGTCCACGATCACCATTCCTGTTCAATACAGGAATCAATCCATTAGCCAGAGCAATCAGGCAAGAGGAAGAATTAAAATGGATACATATAGAAAAAGAAGAAGTCAAACTACCATTATTTGCAGATAACATGAGCATCTACATATAGAAGACCCAAAACACTCCGCCAAATGACTCCTACAATTAAAACCAAATTCAACAATGTACAGGATACAAAATCAACACACAATCAAAAGGGTTCCTATATATCAGTAATGAACTCTTTAAGAAATAAGAAAAACACCACCATTCACAGTAGCACCAAAAAAATTAAAACTTAGGAATTAACGTAATAAAGCAAATGAAATACCTCTACAATGAAAACTATAGTATAGTGGTACCATGGTTCAAATGCTTTTATTTGCAAACAATTTAGTTCACAAACAGAAGTGTACGGCAAAATTCTGTTTTTGTTTGCAAACTGTGCACCAGGTGATAAATATGACCACAATCACCCTTCCCACACAAACACAAACAAGGCCATCTCTTCCTAAATCATAGAACAAATTAAGTTTGTGAACCAAGGTACCTCTGTACTCTGAAAAAGGATATTGAAGAAGACATTAGCAAATGGAAAGATATCCCCTGTTCCTGGATAGGCAGAACCAGTATAGTCAAAATGGCCACACTTCCAAAACTGATTTATTGCAATACAAATCAAAATACCTACAGCATTTTTCATGGAACTAGAAAAAACAATGCTAAAGTTCATATGAAACCAGAAGAGACCCAGAGCAGAAAAAGCAATCCTGGACAACAAAAGCCAAATAAGGAAGCATCACAATCTTGGATTTGAAGTTATACTACGAGACTATAGTGATAAAACCATTATTGCCACAAAAACAGACAGGTGGACTGATGGAAAAGAACACACAATGAGGAAACAACCCCACACACATTCGCCTGTTTTATCTTTGCCGAACGAGTCAAAAACATACATTGGAGGCATGACAGCCTTTTATCAAATGATGTGGGGGAAACTTGCTACCTATATGCATGCAGAAGATTGAAGCTGGACCCATACCTCTCGCTGTGTACTAAACTAAAATCAAAATGGATTAAAGTCTTAAATATTAAAACAGAAACTCAACCTACTGGGAGATAAAACAGGTAAAACTCTTGAATCTAAACAAAACTTCAATTGCACAAGTAATAACAGCAAGAATCAACAAATGGGATCACAACAAATTAAAAAGCTTCTGCACAGCAACCAACAACCAACACAGAGAAGAGATAACCTACAGAAAGAGAAAAATCTGCGCCAGCTACACCTCAAACCGATCTCTAGAATATATAAAGAGCTCAAAAAAATTTGATACTTCAAATTAGGAAACTCAGTCAAGAAATGGGCAAGTGAAATGAACAGATGCTTCTCAGAAGAAACACGAATGGTCAATAAACACATGAAAAAATGTTCAAATTCACTGGCCATTAGAAAAATGCAGACTCAAACAACACTGAGATTCCATCTTCCTCGAGAAAGAATGAACAATCACCAAGAAATCAAATAATTAATGCTGATATAGTTATGGTCTAAAGGAACCCTTCTACATTCTTGATGGGAATGTAAACTAGAACAACAATTAGGGAAATCAGTACGGAGATTTCTCAAAAAACTAAATATCCTATCCCATTCAACCCAGCTATTCCCCTTCTAGGCATCTTCCCAAAATAATTAAACCCATCACATTATAGTACTATAAGCATAACCCTGTTCATAGCAGCACAATTCATAACAACCAAATCTTTATTTTATAAAAAATTAAAACAAAATTTCCTATAAAATAATACACCGTGTATCATTATCTTTACAGTAGTTACTCAGAGTATAAGACATAGACCCAAAAGATTCCTACAAAGAAGAAACAAACAGATAATAAAGCAAAATTTTCTTTTCAACAAACTAAGACACACAAACTTAAAATAATGCATGGTTTCTCTCATATGAGCAAGATGAAATACAGTGTGTGTGTGTGTGTGTGTGTGTGCACAAATAAGAGCAAAATGAAAGATAAATGCAAGTAGATAGAAGTTCAAATACTTCCCTAAATATTTTAATATATGTTAATTTATTTCATTTATACTGATTGCTAAATGTTGGAAGCAGATGAATAGGTAAAATGTGGTATCTCTTCATAATGGAATACTACTCAGCTTTATTTGTAGGAAAACAGATATACCTTGAAAATAAAATGTTAAGTGAAACAAATCAGACACACAGGCTTATATACCACATGGTTTCTCCCATTTGAGTAATCCAAAGTACAAATAATGAGCAAAACAAAAGATAAAAAGAAACAGGAAGATAGACCTCATGCAAATAGGAAGGGGACCTAGAGACCGAAAGTGGGGGAAATAAAGAATATTACAGAATATATAAAAATCAACTGCAAACAAGACCAAGCGAATTATTCACATTTCAATTTTCCTCTCACATTAGAATCAAATACAAAAAGTCAATTTCAATTCTATTTAATAGAAATGTAGTTCCTCTGTAGCAATAGAAGAAAAAAATATATTCCTAGTATTGATATAAAGAGGTTAAAATGTGTCATGTGCATGGACCAATTACCATCAATGAAAGTAATCATTATATGCTATAAACATGAACTAAATAATAATAATAGCAATAATAATGAAAATGGAGGAAGGGGATCTAGAGATAGAGAGAAGAGAGCAGGGAAGGGAAGGGAAATAAAAAAATTCAATGTGCAAAATTTCTTAAAAAAACACATTTGAATTAGATTCCATTTTATACAAAAGGGAAACAGACACAACTAAGAATAAAAGTAACAACATAATTTACTACCATGAAATGTTTGCACTAAAAAGATATACTTCTGAAAATATTTTTCTAGCATAAAAAAATCACCATGGGAAAAAGAAATCCTGAATTAATAAATAAAACCATGTTAAGCATACCCTGTGTCTCCTCCCACTTCCTGCTTTTGATTCCAGAGGTTCTGGTGTGTTCACAGGCCACACTCTTCCAGACTCATCTGTTCTGACAAGGACCACTTCTTCTTGGTCTGCAGTCTATGAAAAGATTGAGATAATTTTTGAAGTAATTGTAAAGAATATTGAATACTTATATTTAATTACACAAAAAGCATTGTGGCCCATACCTGCTATTTGTTTTTATTCAGTCCATGGGCTAAGAATGGTTTTACATTTTTAAGTGGCTGAAGTGAAATCAAGAGTATTTTGTGACAAAAAAATATTCATACAATTCTAATTCTAGTGTCCACAAAGTTTTATTAGCACATAGCCACATGCATTCATTTATGTATTATCTATGGCTGCTTTCACGATACAACAGCAGTTCAGTCAGTACTAGTGAGTTATCCTTCAGTAGGTGAATAAGATTAACAAAAGAAAAAAGAAGAAAGAAAAAACCTATGGCACCTACAGTCTCCAGAATATTATTGAGAACTAAAAAAGAAACGAGGCCAGGGGTGGTGGCGCATGCCTGTAATCCCAGCACTCGGGAGGCTGCAGCAAGAGGACTGCTGCAAGTTCGAGGCCAGCCTGGGCTACAAAGTGAGTTCAAAGCCAGCCTGAACCATATAGCAAGACCCTGTCTCAAAACATAAATAAATACATAATAAATAAATGAATACAATAAATGAGTGTATCAAACCATGAAAAGACATGTAGTAACCTTAAATGCATACCACTAAGTGAAAGAAACCAACCTGAAAAGACTACCTACTGTATGATTACAATAATACAACATGCTGGAAAAGTCGCAACTATGGAGGCAATAAAAAGATCAGTGGCTGCCAGAATTTAAGGGGTAGAAAAGGATGAAGAGACAGACCACAGAAGATTTTTAAGGCAGTAAAACACTCTATATGGTATTACAATAGTACCTATGTGTCAATACTCATTTGTCCAAACCTACAGAATGTACAACAGCAAGAGACAACACTAACATAAACTGTAGACTTTGGGTCACTACAATGTGTCAGTGTAAGTTTGTCAAGTGTAACAAATGTACCTCTAGTGGGAGATGTTGATAAGAGGAAAGAACATTCACTAAGAGTACACAGGAAATCTCTATTGAGCTGAAATACCTTCAGGGCCTGAGCTACATCTGCACTAAGCTACATCCCGAGTCTTTTCATCCTTCAGAGACAAGGTCTCACCAAGTCACCAAGTTGCCCAGACTGGGCTTGAACTTGTGATTCTCCTCCCTCAACCTCCCAGAATGTTGGGACTACACCTGGATACTCCCCTACTTTTTAACCTGCTTGTAATTTCTCAGTTAATTTCACCTTATGGAACTCATTTTTTAAAATACTAGCTATCATGACTTAGTTAAAAAAGTAACCAATTTCATACACATACTACCTATATTATTATCTAAGTCAATAATGATCTCAGCCTAAAGAAAACTGTGTGGAACTCAATTTCATACTGACAGCAAACTATATAAATTAATCTGTAAGAAGAATCCTTTAAAATCAGTTATACATCTGATTATATCTCAAATCTAACTCTCAAAAATGGTTGCTGACTTTATATTTTGGCATCAAAGAGGCAACACGGAAACAAGAGTATTTCATGAGTTTAAATCTTGGTTCCTCTTATGATTGACACACTGTATCAACCTGAGAAGTCTAGAAGCTTAACAAAGTAATGCAGTAGCTCTGAGGTGCAAAGGGCAGGCCCTTACTGCTCTAGGATGTTGTTCATTGTGTCAATTTGAAGTCAGAAGTTTAAGTGACTCAGCAGGGGGCCAGTGTCCTTCCTTTGTAAATATGCTCATCCTGTGCAACAGGAGGGCACCCACGAAGATGCTGTGAGTGCTACACCCACCCTAGGGAGGAGAAGAGGCTTGCGCTCCTTCACCTTCTGCTCTTGCTGCTTTTGGTCTCTTTTGCCACCTTCTAGTGTTGGCTCTGTGCCACCTTGCCTTGCAGCCAGCTGATTATGGACTGAAACCTCCACAAACTGAGCTAACTAAACCTTTCCTTCCTTAATTTTGTGTGTATTTTGTCTCAGCAAAGAAAGAAAGGCAACCAAGACAGTTTCCATTTACACTTCCTTTTTTTTTCACAAATTAGTATGGCCACCCTATACTTCTAGCTATTCGAGTTAAAGACCTTTAAGTCCTCTTTACCACCTCTCTTTATCTCATTACCCATCTACCACCATCCTCATCCAACCCATCATAAAAATCAGGTCAGTTCCCTTTTCAAAATATACATATAGAAAAAAAAACTGGTTTTTTGAGGCAAGATCTCGCTGTATAGTCCAGGCTAACCTTGAACTTGCTTATGTAGCCCAGGCTGGCCTCAAACTCACAGTGATCATCCTGCCGCAGCCTCTCAAGTGCTGGAATTACAGGCATGGGTCACCATGCCCAGCACAGAAAATATTTATACATGTACAAAATCTAACCCTTCCTAACCATCTCTTTAGCTGCTGTCTTAGTCAAACTCACCATCATTTCTTATCTACATTATCTTAATAGCCTACCAAGACTCCAGCTTCTGCCCTTGTTCATTTATGACTTCCAAAGTTAAATATGATCTGATCTCTGGTACTCTCTAACCATAAGGCTTTCCTCTCATTCATTCCATGTCAGTAACACTGGTCATGCTTTTCTTTCCGTATACATATCAGACAATCCCCATCTTTGAGCCTTTAAATTCTCTGTTCCCTATGCCTAGAGCACTCTTCACTTAGATACCCAGTTATGCATCCTTCACTTACTTCAAGTCTTTGCAGCAATTCAGTGAGAATTAGCTGTGAACCCTAAGACACTCAGGATCCCCACTACCCTCCCACAGAATATATAACATTTTAAATACTGTATCATGTATTTAGGTATTGTTTTCTCATTTTATTGTTTCTCCATCCCTACTTAAATGAAAGTTCCATGTAGGCAAATGATTTTATCTGTCTGTTCACTACAAGAAAACAGGTACAGATACATACACAATTCATATTAAAATATTGCCATTGCAAAGCAATATTATTACACAAGGTAATTATATGCCTGTAATAAACATTTACTACATACCTCCTCTGCTCCTGTTGTTTTTGATGATATTTGTGTTACAGTTTCTTTTAATTTATTAGCCTTTTCAAGTTGAGCTTTAAGTTGTTCAGCCAGTTCCTTCAAAAGGAAAACTAAGTGTGACATGCAGTTTAACTGTCCATTACAGAATATTACAAATTCACATAATAAAAAGAAAACGGTATATCAAAAAGCCATACAGCCATCAGTTAACTTCAATTACCAACTCACAGCTCAGGATACATTGTTAATGAATTTAATCTCATTTACAAATACCTCAGATATCTGTAGCATTTGAATGTAAATCATTTCAAGATCATATATTTTGAGTAAGACAAGGAGATGGAAGAAACATAACCACATGAATATTTTTATAAAGAATATTTTTACAATTCATATATATTATAAACTCCCAATACTTAAAATTTCAATTATTTGTGAGAAGGAAGCCATCATGAGATTTAATATTATTTTCTTCATTGCTGATAAGTAATTTAGAAAAAAAAACATGAATATATTTCATTTTGACTCCAGAAAATCTACAGGAACTTATATAAAACAAGTGACATATAAAGCAATAAACCTGGGCATGGAGACATATGTCTGTAATCCCAACACTTGGAAGGTTGCAGTTATTATGTGTGAAGATAAGGACAGTTATTTTGAAGAAAACGAGACATTATGGTAGCCATTGTTCATTTCCCATTTTGTTTTGAAGTCCAGTAGTGCTTTCATTCTTTTGTTTTGATTCATTTTAGTCTGTTTTATACTGTTTGATTTTATTATGTGTGAAGGTATGGACAGCTATTTTGAAGAAAACAGGAGACATTATGGTAGCCATTATTGATTTCCTATTATCTTGTTTTGAGGTTCTGTAATGCTTTCATTCTTTTGTTTTGATTCATTTTAGTCTGTTTTGTATTGTTTGGTTTTATTATGTGTGAAGGTATGAACAGCTATTTTAAAGAAAACTAGAGACATCATGGTAGCCATTGTTGATTTCCTGTTGTCTGGATTTGAAGTTCTATATTGCTGGCATTGTTCTGTTCTGATTTGCTTTACTGTGTTTTGTTTGGTTTGGTTTTATTCTCTTTAAAATTAAAAAAAAAAAAAAAAGAATCACCATGAATTTGAGGCCAGCATAGGTGCTACATAATGAGGTCAAGGCAAGTATAGGCTACATAATGAAACTGTCTCAAAAAAACTAAGGAAAAATTTAAAAAGCAATGAACCACAAAGTAATACATTAAATAAATTTATATGATATAGCATAGCATGTTTCACTATAATGACTATATGAACAATGGAACACATTCTGTAACCTAAGAACTTCCTACTAGGTGACCTCTCTTTCACTTATTTTAAGTAATTCTCCTGTACTTTGAAAACTCAAGCTTTACTTTCTTGCTATTGCTATTGCAGCTGGTTTATCTCTCAACCTTACTTTCTTGCTATTGGTGGTGTTGCTCTTGGCTTATCTCTCTCAGTGATTTCTGAGCTGAGCTGAAGTGTTACCAAGGATCAGATTCAAATGGACCAGCATGTGCAAGACATGCCTGCTGATCATCTAATGGACATGCAAACTAATAAAAACAGAAGTATCTTATTGGCTACTTTTTGTTCTGCTAAAAAGTACTACACTGATAGTATACAAAAACGTAAGATTAATGAAACATTGCTTATATTTTAGTCTGAGATTACTACATAAATATGACCGTAACACTCTGGTGTCATGGCATGGAAAGCTCTCTAGTTTTTATTATCATGAGCAATTTAACATGATTTAGTGTAACCAACATATAAAAATATAATGAACAAATGAATGTATTAACAAATAAAAGTAGCTCTTCTAGCCGGGCGTGGTGGCGCACGCCTTTAATCCCAGCACTCGGGAGGCTGAGGTAGGCGGAGCGTTGTGAGTTCGAGGCCGGCTTGGGCTACAGCGCGAGCGCAAGGCCTGCCTGAGCTACATAGTGTGACCCTGCCTCAAAAAAAAACCCAGGGCTGGGAGTTTGGCTCAGCAGTTTAAGCGCCTGTCTGGCAGGTGCGAGCCTGTGAGTTCGATCCCCGGTGCCGCAAAAAAAAAAAAAAAAAAAAAAAAAAGTAGCTCTTCTATTCAATCTGAGGTAAATCAGTCTTAAACATTATTATAAGAATTGAATGTATTCATCTAAATAGAACATCTAACACAGTATCACGTACAAACATCATCTTAAATAGATGAATAAATGAATTGACCACCTTTTCATAAGAGCTCATTTTTTAAGTTCTTAAGTAAATTATTCTCAGAATGTAAGGATTCCTAATAATATATAACTAAAAAATGCAAATATTTTTAGAAACATTCCTAGAAAACAGGAACATCTTTAACTCTTTCAAATATGTTCCATAAATTAACACAAAATAAAGTCAACAGCAACAAGAAAAATTAAAGTATACAATTCTCCGGAATCACAAATTTCAGAAATATGGTAAAGGAGATATTTATTTAGAAAACACAATTGTTTACAGATATTCGAACATTTAAAGAATTAACAAACAGCAATTATTTTTAAAGTGTATCACATTCACGTTGTTGAGGAACTTTCAAAATTTCTCATGATAAGTTTAATCATTATTCTCCAAAAGAACAACATATAAAAGTCTTACCATATTCCCCATCATCTCTGCTTTAATAATCTTGGCCCCCAACTTGTTCTTCTCATCAACACTCAGGATATGGATGGACTCATCCTCTGGACTAAGCAGGAACAGGACACATTAAATGCACATGAAATACAGGGGCAAATAACAACACCAAGACTCAAATTTTACTTTAAATGACCTCAATAAAACATTCAGCACCAAAAGGAGATCAAGATTCTAATATGTAAAAATTGGACTCAGTGTTCTACCATAAATCACTCAATACTTCAAGGTTCTATTACAGTGCCATTATAGCCTATAGCAGTTATAATAATAACTGACCAAGTCCCAGTAAGAAGGAGATAAACAATTTAAAAATCAACTATTCTTCATTATTTAATAATCCCATACTATTTCTAAAACAAAAACACCAGAACCAGGCCACAGTTCTAATGTATCTTGGGAACCTCTTCTCATTTCAATGTGATAATCTAAGAAAGTATAATCTAGAGATATGTTTAACCACATTCAAAGAATGAAAGCAATGATCATGTATCCTTTTGTAAAGTCAGTCCAGAATTAATCAGACACATAAACTAATTTAAAATGAAGAATATTTGGCTTATACTACAGAAGCCTCACAAAAGAGAAATTTCCAGCCAAGGTCACACTGTCCCAGCTTATTACCTTATGAAGGATTTAAGGCAGCAGAACATGGACAGTGAACTCAGGCAGAACCTGAAGGATTTCTGAGTAAAAGAGAAACAGGTAGGAGTCCAAGAATTCCAAGGCAGCTATAGTTCACTGAACAGAGTATCAGAGTGAGAGAATCCCAAACGATTCCCCTTGAGTATTCAGGAAGAAAATAACTACAGTTAGGGAAAGACCTGTTCCAAAGGGTTAGAGGAACAGTATTCAGCACTCCTGGGAATAGCTCCTGATTCCACCAGCCAGACTAGGAAACCCCATAATTCAGAAAAGGTATTGCCTCAATAGTGGGAAATAATGAGCCTCAGACTAACTGTTGTTGCTCTGGGTCCACCAACTTATGTTAAAAGAACACTGAAAAAGATCAAATGGTTTGCAATTAATTAAATCTCCAGAATCAATACAAAAATATTTATAGAAATTCAAAAATATCCAGCACCACACACAATAGAACATGTAATACCTAGTATTAGTACCCAAAATAGCAAAATTATAGATTTAAACTTAATTACAGGCTGCGCTTTCCTGATCAAAAAATCTGAAAAAAAAATTCTGAAATCTGAAACGCTCCAAAATCTGAAACTTTCTGAACACTGACATGATACTAAAAGTAGAAAATTTCAAACTTGATTTCACATGACAGCTCGCACTTGAAATGCAGGCATATTAAAAACATAAATTATCTTCAGGTTATGAATATAAGGTGCATATGAAACACAAATGAATGTTTACACTTAGGTACCATGCCCACTGTTTTTCATGTATACACACTCAAAAATCTGAAAATGTTCAAAACTCAAAACACCTCTGTCCCAAACATTTTGGATAAGAGATACTCACCTATGTATCAGTAATAAGATTACATATAAATAGTCCAAACATCTAAATTAAAAGGCAATAATTTACAGGTAGATTAAAAAAACAAGTCAACTATAAAAAAAATTCTGTAACTATAAATACATGAACATGTTACACATAAAAGGATGGAAAAGATACACCACGTTGACTGACAAAATAAAATTGAAATGTCTACATTAATATTAGACAAATTACAGTACATAGCCAAAAAATATTAACAAGGACAAAAAAAAAGTTCATTATGTAAGAAAAAGGAGTAATTCACCAAAAGCACATACAAATTCCTAAATGTCTATGTAACTAACAGAGCTTCCAAATGAAGCAAAACGTGACAGATCTACAATGAGACAAATCCACAATTAAAGTCAAATACTTTAACATCTCTCTTTCATAACTGATAGAATAAACAGAAAATTGGCAAGAATACAGAAAACATCAATTAAATGACCTGATGCAGTATCAATAAAACATACACAATTCTTTCCAAGTATGTACAAAACATTTGCAAAGAGACCATATTCTGAGCCATATTCACAGAACCAGTGTCAATAAACATAAAAGGATCAAGTCATACAAATTATATTCTCTGACCACAATAAAGTTAAATAGGAAATCATTAACAACTGTCTTCATAAAATCCTCAACCTACCTGAAAATTTAATAGCATTCCTACAAAGTAACCAATAGGTCAAGAAAGAGTCAATGAAATTAAAAAATATTTTGAACTGAACAAAAATGTAAATGTATTGTGTGCAGAATGCCACAATGCCATCATTACTTCAGGAGAGCACATATTAAAAAAGAGAAATATCTCAGCTTACACCTAAGAAGGCAGAAAAAGAAGAGCAAATTAAACCCAGTATAAGCAGAATACAAGAAATAATAAAAAGAAGTAGAAATACATGAAATAGAAAACAGCCAGGCATGGTGGGAGGCTGAAGCAAGAGGATCATTTGAATCCATGAATTCAAGACCAGCCTGAAGAACATAGCAAGACCCTATACAAAATAATAATAATCAATAAATAAATAAAATAAAATACAGGCAGAGATATAGCTCAGCAGCACGGCACCTGCCTGGCAAGCTCAAGGTCCTGAGTTTGATGCCTGGTACCAAAAAATAAATAAATAAAATAACATGAATTAAAAATAAAATAAAATATTTCCAGTACTAGGGAGGCTGAGGTAGGTGGAGCGTTGTGAGTTCGAGGCCGGCTTGGGTTACAACGCGAACACAAGACCGGCCTGTGCTACATAGTGCGACCCTGCCTCAAAAAACTAGGGCCAGGAGTTTGGCTCAGTGGCTTAAGTGCCTGCCCTGGCAGGTACGAAGTTGTGAGTTCAATCCCTGGTGCCACAAAATAAATAAATAAATAAAATAAAATAAAGTAAGTAATAACAAAATTCAATGAAAATAAAAGCAGCTTATGCCAACAGTAGAATGGAGAAACAAACTGTCTTATATCCATCAATCAAAAAAATGGATAAACTATTAATATGTGTACCAATATGGCTAAAGCTCAAAAAACTTACGTTGCGTGAAAAAAATCAAGAGCTCTCCCTGCAAAAAAGAGTGCATCCTATATGATACAATTTATACAATAATTCAAAAGTGCAAACTTATACATCATAAAAGGGAGCAGCTAGGTGCTTTCTGTGAGTGGGGGATGGGAATATGGAAACAAGGAAGATGGAGAACACCAGGAAATTCTTAGGAGTAACAGTTTCATAAGAATATACACATCTCAAAACTTGCCAAATTGTACATTTTATATATATATATAGTTTATCATGTAATTATATCTCTGTAAAGTTGTTTTTAAAAATCCTTAAAGGAAAGCAATACAGTTAAAGGCAGAACATAACACTATCATCACCTTTGATATAAAGGATATACCTATGTTACATTCTCCTGAATTTCTATGCTTTCTTTTACTTTACTGAAGTTACTACGTTCTCAAAATACCCTCTAAACAAGGAACAGCAAAATATATAACTTTAAACTCAAACTAAAAACTGATCTACTATTCACATATGGGAACTCTTTTAAGTCGTGAATTCTTTGCCATAAAAAAAATAAATATTTTAACATAAAGCATTTGTGTTTTTAAAAATGCCATTACTCTTGCTATAGCAACCACTTCTCAAATTCGAACAGAGGCAATACTCTGGTGCTTAGACTAAAAAACCTGAAGTATTTGAGGTAAGGCATCATTAGAAAGTAATATATTTTCCTTCCCCTCATGTTGTTTCAGTCTGGATCTTAAAAGCAATTGAAACAAACAGCAGGGACACTGCATGAGGACAATCAGAAGAATATTACAAATTTTTATATGCCTCTCTAGGTTGAGTTATTGCTTATATCATAAGCGGTATTTTTGTATGAAAATTTTTCAGTAATTTTTTAAAAATTAAAATTCTGAGGAACATATTTTCATTATATTATAAATGTAATTTATTTGAATTCTGTCAGTTCACTCATATTTCTGTAACTCTTTACTTTTTAATCAAAAAACTTTTTCTCAATTTGCCTTCTTTCTCACTCAATCAATTTTCTAAAACTTTGCTTTGAAAATTTACTGTTCTTGACCATTAGGTAGAAAGTACAGGTATTAGTGAAATTTTTGTATGCTAATATAATGCAAAATAACCACAGTTCACATCCTTTCCAAAGAGAATCAGTTCAACTTTGCCCCCATTAAGACTACCTGAGCTAGGGTCTACCTTTTAAACTACTGTTTCTGAAGTAAGAAACTTCTTTCCTGCCTTTCATTTGGCCTTTTCTGCCTTTCTTTACTTTCTGAGCACTCAAGCACGTGATCATATTTTCCTTTCCAATGAAATTATACCTAGTTCATCTATTTTTTTATCTCAACATCAACAGCAAATAAGATTAAAAAAAAAAAAACTAAGGGAATAAACAGTGTGTAAGGTTGCCTTTTCCCTAATATTTTCTTTTACTATAGAACCATTCAATACAAGATTTCCTCCTGAGCTGTTATTCAAAAGGTAAACCACCTTTTATTTTAATAAAATCAAAATCAAAAGCCTTTCTCCAAGTCATTCCTTTCTTTTAAGCAAAGAGGCTTTAGGATATTGTTATTAACATAAACTACTATATTAAATGTCTACATGGAAATAAGATTCATGCCTACTAACAGATATGAGTAAAAATCAAAGTATAAATACCTACAGACAACTAATCAAATTCTGAGCTTCTAATGCAAACTTTTCATTAAACACTAACAGTTATGTCTTTATAATGCCAACTGTTTCCTTATTCCTTGCAAGAAATGGTCAATCCCTCTTAGTATTATGAGAAAAGGAGTTTTAGAGTCAGACTGACATGGATTCAAATTGAGACTCTAATTTACTAGCTTTACTGGACAAGTTATATTAACTTCTCCAAGGCTATAAAATCAAGGAAATGATTAATATCTACTTTCATATTATTGGAACTAAGTGTAGAAATATAATTACAGTAACTGCAGCAACATAATGACACAGTACCTACACTCAATAATTATTTGTTCCCTTTGTCACTGAGAGCCAATTATTGAGTCACAGGAGACTCCTCCAACCAGTTCTACATTCACCATACCTAAAATAATCCAATGACGAAATCTCTTCCTCCCACAAAAAAAAAAAAAGGTTAAAAATAAGAATGCCTACAGCTGTGCACAGATACAAGGAAGTAACCAAACCTTTTCACAAGTAAAATCTTCATCACTGGCTCATGAGTGCCAACTCAAACTCCTCTCCTTCTGTACATTCACTTCTATGATTCTGAACTTACTGTAAACTACAGCCTCTGATCAATGTATTTACTTCAAATCTGTTCTGCTTTTCAGTCTAACCTTCACTTTATCTCTGGAATCATTTCAAAATGTAAAACTTATATGTTTATAATCCTTGAGATATTTATCACTTACAAAAAAAAATGGCCAAGCATGACTTCTGGAGCCATTTACAAGGTAGTAATACTTGTAGTAGTCCACCGGTCTTCCTATTACTCAATCATATTTTACAAATCACTGAGAAATTATTACATGCCATCTACCAGGATTCAGAGATACAGATCAGAAGGAGATATATCCTGCTCTCAGGAAGGCAACACATCACACATTCTAAAATACCACTTGCATACACTCAATTATACCATGCTGTTTATATTCCCCTCCAAGTTGGTTTTCATTTCCCACTTATTAGTAAGTTCATTCTTCAAAAAGACCTCACAACTTTGTCAACAACTTTCCTCGACCCTAGTACTGTAATACTATCCCAGAAGAGGTCATTGCCCCTTCCAAACTATAATTACTGTTAACTGTAAATACTTCTATACCATACTTCTACTTATAACTGTATTATGATACTGTATGTATCATATCTGTTTAGACTATCTGTATGATTGCCTCTCCCACAATGAGTTCCTTAAAAGGAAATTTGTTATAATTATTTTTATACCACCATATCTAGGAAATAAAAGCATTTTGAAAACATAAGATGAATGGCAGGTCAAATACATGAGTCATTCTAATGGCAAGAATTGAAATCTTTAATACAAAAATAACCATCCCTGTTACTCCATTCCTTGCTGTACTGATTCAAACAAGTTTTTAAAATTTGAATGAAAGTAAAAATAGAAAAACACGACTAATGAACAAAAAAGAAACTAACAAACATTAACCATTAAAAGTATGGCTGAGGGGCTGGAGATTTAGCTCAGTGGCATAAGTGCCTGCCTGGCGAGAGCAAGGTCATGAGTTCGATCCACGGTACAAAAAAAAAAGTATGGCTGAGTTTACCTGTAGTTAAACAAAAATCAAGGAAAACATATGTTTCTCAACCAAGTATTAACTTGGCAAAGATTTTTTAAAAGTTCAATAATACTATCAGTAAAAAAGTAGTGGAAAAGCCATTCTCCTCTAAGCACAGTAGTATCAGATACTCTTGTAAAAGATCATTGACCTAGTATATGGTTAAAGTGTTATCTAAATACTTCTCACACAAAACACCAAACACTTAAATTTGAATTTAAGGTAAACAACAAGGTATTTTCTCATAAGTGTGCCCAATTATTGCAAGAGAATTGCTATTTTTTTATTCACTGATTGTGACAGTCTTAGATCAACTTGGTTGGCTCAGGAGTCACCTAGGGGATTAGCAAAGTACACTTCCAGATGTGTCTGGGTGAGTCATGGAGGCATAATCTTAGGTATTTTACAGGTCCTGAGCCCCTTCCTCTCTGGTACTATTCCCCTGCTTTGTTTTCCCATTCTCAAAGAACTAGGCATCTTTGCTCTACAAGGTACTTCCACCATGATGTCAGAAGTCAGATGACCATGGACTGAATCCCATGAAACTGTGAGCCAAATTAAACTTTTTCTCCTTTAAATTCTGGGTGTTGGCTATGTGCCTCAGAGGTCAAGAAAATAACTAATGCACTAACCCAGTTACCCCAATTACATGACACTGTGCAAGTCATTACCTCAGTTCCCTGATTTCCACATCTGCCAAGCATGAGGCTCAGGCTGCGCTTCTTTCAGTTCTACAGTCACCTGGATGATTTTTCTCCTAAGTCTAAAATTCACTGGTTCTAAAGCACTCTAGAATTTCTGCACTTTTTAAATTCAACATAATTCCCAAAATAACATTAACAGGCCCTAACAACCTTTTGCTGAATCTTTAACAAGCATTCTTCAAAGTCATAACATCATCCCTCATTTAACATGACTCTATATGCTCAGAAATACATTTTTCTCTCATATATATGTAGATGATTATTAGATTTTTCTTTCCCTATTAAGCCAGTCACAAAATTTATGGAAAGCCTCAAACAGCTCTTACATCAAAATCAACAAAACTAACAAATACTGTCTTCAGATAAAAAAAAATTCTTTAAAGTGAATGCTTGTATTATAGTAATATCTATCAGAAGCTCACAATTTAAATAAGGTATACAATTATGAAACAAGACAGCTAGATGGAGGCCGGGGATATAGCTCAGCGGCACAGCACTTGGCTGGCAAACACAAGGTCCAAAGTTCAATTCCTGGTTTAAAAAAAAAAAAAAAAAGACAACTACATGCAACACTAACAATGTAAGATTACTTTGCACAAACTGCTTGGCTGAAGTCACAGAAATCAAGATCTAGATTACCCAAATGCTAAGCCAACCCTACTAATAACAGCACCAGAAAGTAGAAGCAGGCTACCACCCAAGGTACCTGAAATAAAGCCTGGGGATTAAGCAATTATATACACATATACCCACAGACATTCTCTAATCCCTGCCACATTCATTCATGCAATACAATGAACTTCACCTTCAGTTTCCAAGAAAGCAAGCTTTTACTTAAAGTAGTGCTCCATCTGACTGGAGCTGCCTCAGTCCAGACTTTGCCAGATCACTCTTCCTTTAAATTATACACTGTGCCTATAAACTGCTGCTCTGGACAGAGTCATTAAGGAAACCAATTTGCCAAAAAGAAAAAACACCATCCCAAACCACAATATTTATATCCACCGCTACCACTGATTTCTATTATTTCCTAAAACTTATTACTATTGGGTCTCACTCATTTGATAGTATTTTTAACATACTTTAATGATAATCAAAGTATAACTTGTCTTGTCCTTTGGATACTTGTTTCTATCTCCAACAGAGTCCATCCTGTGGCTAAATCACATTTTCCCAGGTTTGATTCCACTCAATCTGGATTTCTTCATCTTCTGACTCAGACCAACATAAATATAACAGACACAGCAATAACAAAACCAGTAATTGGTATCTATTTGCCTAATCATTATGGATACAACCACTATCACACCAATATTTCACTTGTAAAACTAATATTATACTTGAAATCTACCAACTGCTCTGAGTGGATTCTTTCTTCTCTACAAAACTACCACATAATTCACATTCATCTCCACAGGATCTCCAGCATGTTTGTCAACACATATTTGGTTTATGGTACCAAATTTTTCTTTAGTTTTCTAGACTTCGTGTGTAAATACAGTATTTATGATTTAATAAGAAAGTAATTCCATTAAGGGTCTCACTGTGCAGTTCAGGCTGGCCTTGAACTTATTATGTAGCCCAGGCTAGCCCAGCACTTGCAGTAATCCTCCTGCCACAGTCTCCCAAGTGCTAGGATCACAGGCACACACCTGGCTTACACCTTTTAAATTGTAAAACAGCAATAAATTTTTTTTTGTTTTGTTTTGTTTTTTTGCGGCACCAGGGCTTGAACTCATGACCTCGCGCCTGCCAGACAGGTGCTTAAGTCACTGAGTCAAACTCCTGGCCCTGGTTTTTTGAGGCAGGGTCGCACTGTGTAGCTCAGGCCAGCCTTGTGCTCGTGTTGTAGCCCAAGCGGGACTTGAACTCACAACGCTCCTCCTACCTCAGCCTCCCAAGTGCTGGGATTAAAGGCGTGCGCCACCACGCCCGGCAACAGCAATAAATTTTGAGCAAATATAGCTGAAGAATTTTTAGCTCTTTGTTAAAAAAAAAACAACTATAAAATAAAATGCAATCTATAAAGTGAAACTATTGCATTACATTGTTAAAACTATGTATCTTATCTCCTATCAATTTTAGAAATATAATATACTCATATCTAATATATTCTAACAGAGGTCATTTCTTTGAATCTTCATGGCCTTAAAAGTGACTCATTAGTTTAAAAAACAAATAATGAAATACCCAGCAACTGTAGACTTTGTGTCCTGCCCGTGTTCTCTCACACTCTCAGCTGGCAATTTTTTTTCCACATCTCCTGTAATGTGTCCACGGGCAACGCTGCAACTTGTTTCCAATGGCTTTTTACTTGAATGTTTCTTGTCTCCTCCCCCATCAGATCGACTCCAACATGTTAATCTTTCTTCATTATTCTCCACAGGTTTTAGGAAGCCACACTGCAAAGAACCCTGAGCTACTAATGCTGATGAACTAGATGGCTCGAAATTTCTAGCCTTGCTATGAGATGACAACTCCTCATCATCGGAGGGTCTTAAGAATTTAGGTCTGAAATTCCCTAGAGAAACTAACTCTTGATTTTGCCTTGGATTGAATTCTCTTCTATGTGACTCAAAAGACCTATATCTCTTATCTTTTTCATTATCACTAAATTTATCTTTATTGCTACTGTTTGTAATCTCTGTTGTATCATACCTATCTCTTGATCTTTTACTATATTTTACTAAGTCTAATTTCCTACTTTCTTGACTCTTGTGTACTTTATCTGAGTATGTTGGTTTCCTCCACCGTTCTTGTCTAGAATCTTCATTTCTGGATGCAGTTTTTTCAGCTTCTTCTAATTTCAACTGAAATGTTTCCATTGACTACAAAAAGAGAAAAATAACACACCTAAAAATTATGAAATGTTCAATAACATGTGCCTCACATACCACTGTGCCATGACTCACTGCCAAGTAACACAAGGAAAGAAAAACTCACCAAGACGGAAGGGAGTGGGGGATATGATCCCATACAATCATCCTCCATTAAAATACTCTAACAAGTATGTACAACCAATGCAAAATTACCAAATAACCAAAAAGAGCTAAAAAGTGGAGCCACTTAAACCAAACCTTTCCATATTAACACAGAGCATAGTACAGAATACAGTGGAGACATAATTTTTTTTAAATACTGTAATAAATTAATTCTGACTGGTAGTAAGATTCAAGAGGCTAACATGATGCTAAAACAGACTCTCACAAAAAAAAGCAGTACCTCAAAACAAGAAAGACCTGAATTAAGTGAAATGAAAGACTTGAAATGAAAACTGTATGCCACAAAAAAAGCCCAGATATAAAAAATAGAACAGAAAGTGTTAAAAAAAATTAGCTTAGGGATTCTCTGTATTTTAGGAAATGATGATAGACATATAAATATATGAAAAAATATACACGAACAACTGACTATGGACTACAATCTGTATGTACTATTACTTTCAGTAAGCGTAAAGATTATGAAATGTCCACAAGAAAATTTCCCCCAGCTGATTTTCTAGATCAAAAAGATACATTATAATAGTCTTGGGAGAGTGAGTGCTACACATAAAAAAAACTTCTAATTCCTGAATCTCCAAACTCAAAAATAAAAACATTCTTAAAAAAAAAAGCCTGTATCAGTGAAAAGAATATTTAAATATGAGTGTATACATAGATCAGGGTGGAAGGATGACACATTACCTAAAATGGAAAGAAAGCACGCTGGTTCTAAAATAGCATATATTGTTGCATAGTCACATTGTTTTCAAGAGCATATGCACACGTCAAAAAAAAAAAAATTTTTGGAAAATGTCCGAACTACAATATACCAAACTCTGGAACATACCACAATTTTAAGAGTAGCATTCTCCAGAGGTGCACTAAGGAGGCTCTCCCACATTATTTACATTTCCTTAAAATATGAAAATGTTTTATTACATATGTATAATTTTTTTCCCCTTTTTGGTACCAGGGATTGAACTCATGACCTTGTGCTTGCCAGGCAGGCACTTGTGCCACTGAGATACCCCCGACCCATTATTTTTATAATAACACACATTTAAATTTTACAATCACTATGTTAATACAAATATGCTACATAAAAAGCAGAAAATAACTATCAGTATAAATATAAAAGATTTACTATCAGTTCAATTCAAAAGTGTTTCATGGCATTAAAACAAAATTAAAGGCACTTAATTTTTCATATAACTATGAAAATAAGAATATGTCCTTATATAGATACTTACCCCATATCGTTCAGCTACAATGTCCTCAAGTTTTCTATTTTGTTTTTCAGCTTGTTCTTTCATTCTTTGGTAAGATTTTCTTAGCCAGCTTAATCCACCATCCTCTACTCCTGAGGCTAAATACCAACAAGAAATATTAATTTACTTCTTCTATGGTTATCACAAAATTAATAATTATTTTTCTATTACTTCCAATGTACAAAACTATGTATTTTACTTAAATAACTAAAAATGTACGCACACATCAAATTCTAAATATTCGAACACCTATAATGTGCAAACTATAAAACTTTGTCACTATTAAGAAAGAAATGATAAAACTATCTTGAAGAAAATACCAATTTAAAAGAATAAGTACAAAAGGATATTAGATATACCTATTACTAAAATATAATTTGAAATAATTTTGAATGAGCTCTGGAAATGGTTGTTCTACCTAGTTTTCTCTAAGGAAAAAAAATCAAGATTAATGAATTAATTATTGAAAATATGGTATGCCAGACATTACCAAGAAACTCTTGGTAAAGCCATTCCAAAACATTAAATCACAGAACAAGAATTTGACATCACTATCATCATTAAATAGTCACTATATTCCAGATGCTGTGTAAAAAGATTTCTACTCAACCTTCTCAATAACTACATAAGAGAGCTACTCTCAGGTGTGGTGATCCATGCCTATAATCCCAGCACTCTGGTTGAAGCAGGAAGACTGCAAGTTCAACCCAGCCCAGGGAATTCAGGAAGACCCTGCGCCAAAATTTAAACAGGGCTGAGGATGTAGCTCACTGTGAAGGCCCTGGGTTCAATTCCGGCACTACAAAAATAGAGGAGAGAGGGAGGAGAAAGGAAAGGAGGGAGGCAGACAGGGAGGCAGGGACAGACGGATGGAGGGACAAACAGAAAGACTAAGACTATGATCATCATCTTTCACAGATGAACAGACTGAACTCCAAAAGTCAGGAAACTTTCCCCATACCATAGATCTTTCCCAAAATCACAAATTTCAAAAGTAGAAATGCCAAAATCTAATCCAAAGTATTTTGACTGCAAAATCTACCAACACTGTCACCTCCATCTTAAGACTTTGAGGTGCCTGTTTTATCCCTACCACTGGTCTGAACAGAATGATAACACTAGCTATACATGCAATAAAATCTACAGATCATTTTTTAAAATTTCATTTCAATTCTGGGAACTGAGCCTCTGTCAGAGCTGTCATTTTCTCTCATTCTAAATAAATGTAACATAAGAAAGGGAGGTAGTGAAAGTGTGTAAAAGGGAAGAGAGACTTTCTAAAAGCTTTATTTATGTAAGGATACTTTCCTCCAAGTGTCTGATTCTGCTACTTCCATCAGTTAACAGATACTACCTGAGGTATAACTCCAACTCCAGGTCTTCTATCCTAAGTTTAAGAACCTGCTGACTGTCTGCCAACACTCAAGGACTGGGTCCGTCAATTCTGTTTCCCCACAGGTAAGTTTACTGACTGACTTGACATTAGAAATAGTAAAAGTATAGATCATAAAATCTGTCTGAACTAAGTTACTACTCCCTTAGCTCTTAAATGTCTATGAGACCATTTTTCAAAGAGAACCTGATATGACTACAGTTACTATTATTTAACCCAGCAGAGAAACATTTCTGCAAAATGTAAACTAATAATTACTAATAACTTCTGTAAAATTATTATAAAAGAGCCTATCAGGTTGCTCTAGGGACATCTATATATAAAATATAAAAAATTTTAAAGGTATCAAAAATAAAATTAGATTATGAATAAAGAGCTAGAAAATATCCTATTGATAAATCATTAAAATAAAAAGACAGTATCACAATTTACAATACTTTTATGGTATAATGAATTAATCATAATTCAGTAAACTTTTCACTGAGTTGTTAATGCAAAATTTAATGACACATAAGCATTTTTTAAGTCCATGGTATAAAGTATACTTATGGGACACAAATGTTCTGTCTCCATCTGCTGGAAAATAACAGTAATCTCCTAAGACCAATACAAATTTTGTGAATGCTGGCAAAGTAGCAATTTCTAAAAATATGAAACTATATCTTTGTTTATACATTATTTCAATGAATTTCATAGATGCAGTATTTTTACAAAGCAAAGGCATTTTTACATTATTATACTCTCATAAAATCATACTTTGAGTTAACTCACTTGAAACAGAAATTCAGTCTAGGTGTGGTGGTTCATGCTGAGAGGCTGAGGTAGGAAGATCCCAAATTCAAGCCTAGCCTGGGCAGCTCAGTAATTTAGCAAGACTCTGTCTCAAAATAAAAACTAAAAAAAAAAAAGATTAAAAAATAGTGATGCGAACTATACTTCAATATAGTTCAAGCTGGCCTTGAACTCAAAATGACCCCCTGCGCCTCAGCCTCTTTAAATGCTGAGATTACAGGCATGTGCCACCACACCCAGCACAAGAGAAATTCTTATATGAAAGCATTATACAGCGCTGGGGCTATAGATCAGTGGCACAGCGCCTCCCTGGCAAGCACAAGGTCCTGAGTACCATGAAAAAAAAAAAAGCATTGTATTAAAACAAGTATAAAGCTATTTAATTTTGCTCCCAAGTATCAACGATTTAAACAACAAAAAGATTATAAATACTTTATCAATAGTAAACTGAGGTCATTCCCTTGGGAATACCAAGTTACAAGAAACACCCATGTGTCTACAACCAAAATACAGGACTACCTTTAGTAAGTGATGATACAGTACAGTCTTCTGAAGGAAGACCTGTCCCGCCATCCTTCCAATATGGATTCAATTCTCTTTCAAGCAGCTTAGACTAGAACAAAACATTTGAAGAGGTTAAAGTTTAAATCTAAACCCACCACAAAAAAATTAATAAATAATAAATCTGAGATGCAGACACCAGCTATAACCCTGAAAAATTATACAAAACATTAAGACACATCATTCTGTAACTTGCAGGTAAGAATGTCTAAATTCATTCATTCAATGTTTTCATTGAACACTTAAACATATTTCAGAATTGTGTTTGATGTATAAGAGGTAATAGTCAATAATCCTGACTCAGTTCTTGTTTAAGCTACAGTAAGGAATACAGACAATATTAACTGATGAATGCTTTGAAGATAAAAAGTACTAAAGCCCCCCAAAAAGAATGCAAACCTCTCTCGCACTTAGTATTAAACATTTCCCAGAAGAGGTAATATGTGCAGTCCTAGATCTAAGGTTGACCACAAATTAGCTAAGTTTCTTGGGTGCCCCCTCAAAAGGGGTGGAGTATAAACATGCCCAGCATGCTCCTAAAACCTTACTGTTATGGCTTGTACCTAGAAGTACTCCCACAGCTTTACGCATTCACAGGTGGGGCTTTTCAGAAGTGGGGGGATCTATGGTGTGTGAATGCAGATTAAGGGTATGTGAATGTGGACTAAGGGTGTGACAATTAAATTAGTCCACTGATTGGTTTAGCATTATTCTGGATGTGAACCAGAAGGCTGGTAGACAGGATAGGATAAATGGGAAAGAGAGGCTTGCTGTCTGCCTCCTGCTTGCTCTGCCATGGACTGTTTGTCCTGTATGATGCCCCTCTGCCGTGACACCCTGCCTTGGAGCCAGCTGACTAGGGATTAAAACCGCTACAAATTTGTGGGTGTTGGGTATTTTGTCCCAGCAACAAGGAAAGTTAAGTAAGACATTTAACTATGGCATTTTCAGGAAATTTAAAGTAACTCACACTGACTTAAACTTAGAAATGTAAGTAAACAGCAAAAAGAAATTAGGTTATGAACTAACCAGAGTCTAGGCCACATAACCCATTATGCACTGCTGTTGAGATCTTACATGAGGAGCAACAGTGCCTCAAGAAAGTGACTAAATTACACAAAGAATAAACTGGTTTTACTGTAGAAGACTGAATAATATGACTGGAGGCACAAATCCAATGAGAAGATGGTAGTGGCAATCCAAGCAAGAAATAATGGGAGCCTGATCACAATGCAAGAGCCCTCTATGTCCCAAGTACTATGCCAGGTCCTGGGGTTACAACCAAGAAGGTGGGCATGGTCCTTGCCATTAAAGAAATTAAGGTCTAGAAAAAGGAGAAAGGCAATTAAGCAATATAAATACAGATAAGTGATACGAAAGCAAGGGGTGCCACAGAACTGTATACTAACGATAGCAGCCCTCAGAAGGTCAGAAAATACTTCCTACAAGACATAAATAATCCAAATAGAGTGGTGAAAAATGGAAAGTGTTAAATTACAAGAATGTCACCTTCCCAGAATATGAACTAATCATATCATTGGAAACAAAAAAGTTGAATAGTTTTTTAAATGTATCCATTAGAAACTGACAAAAAAGAATCCTTAAAGGACAAAATTAAAAGTTAACCTAAAGGGCTGGGCCAACCCCATCCTGTGAGCCAGCAGTAGTCATGGGCTGGGCCAACTCCATCCTGTGAGTACGGGGTGGCCATGTGTCCTGGAAAAAGAACCGAGAAGAAGCTAACCACCCCCACCCCACCCCCACCTCCCCCAGTAAGAAACCAGCTGATTCAGAGACACAGAGACACACACATAGCCACTAAAGTAAAAAACAACTTAATGCCTATATTGTTTGATGACTTTGTAGGCCTAAAGCCAGGTCATCTCAACTTCTATTTAGAGGATAATAATATGCAATATAGCAACTATGGGGGATCTCCTTCTAAAGGTGGTAGTCACTGTTAATTCCCTATTATCTGGTTTTAAAGTCTTATATCATTTTCATTGTTTTATTTGGTTTGGTTTTATTCCATTTTGTTTTGTTTGATTTTATTGTATCTGATGGCATGGACAGTTATTTCAAAGATAACAAGATATATTATGGTAGCCATTGTTGACTTCCTTTTATTTTGTTTTGAAATCCTGTATCACTTTCATTGTTTTGTCTTGATGGGTTTTATTCTGTTCTACTTTGTTTGATTCTATTATGTCTGATGGTATGGCACGCTATTTTGAAGATAACAGGCAATATGGTAGTGATTGTTGATTTCCTATTACCTTGTTTTGAAGTCCCGCATCACTTTCACAGTTTTGTTTTGATTGGATTTATTCTGTTTTATTTTGTTTGGTTTTATTCTCTTTAAAATTAAAAAAAAAAGTTAGGGCTGGGGGTTTAGCTCAGCAGTACAAACGCATGCCTGGCAAGCACAAGGTCATGAGTTTGATCCCCAGTACCAGAAAACAAAATAAAGTTAACCTAAAAAGATAAGCAAAACTGAAATTGATTTCATATAAGTTGTATGTAGTAAAAAAAAAAAAAATTCCATCAACTTTCTTGTTAATTTACTACAAAATTTCTCAGTACCTATAATCCAGGAACAACTTCTAGTACTCTTATCTAGACATTCAAAAAAATACACATTTGATATTCAACCAGAGTTTTAAAAGGCTAGAATTACACTGAACAGACATCTGACAAGTAATTTGACAAATTGTGAGATACTGTTTAAAAATGTAGAAAAAACAAAGGACTGAATACATAAAGAATTTCTACACATCAGTAAGAAAAAGACGTGACCCTAGTAGAAAGGAAAAGAACATAAACAAGTAGTTCACGCGAAAAAAAAACGTGAATGAACAAAAATGTGAAAAGATCTCTCTTGTAGTAGTCAGAATAATGCATATTAAAAAACTGAGATATAATTTCTTCCTATAAATTAGTCTGGTAAAAAAGTTTGACAATTACAACAGACACTAAGCAATGGAAATGAAATACATTGGTAAGGCAATATAAATTGCTATAATC
Source organism: Dasyprocta punctata (assembly GCA_004363535.1). Taxonomy (NCBI): domain Eukaryota; kingdom Metazoa; phylum Chordata; class Mammalia; order Rodentia; family Dasyproctidae; genus Dasyprocta; species Dasyprocta punctata. Next base: position 935 of record RJWM01017437.1, on the reverse strand, counting down.
GGCAGGCATAGCTGTTGGGCTGAACTTGCGGACAGAACCAGGGTCGGGTCCGCGTCACTCACGCTGCCCCGCCTAGCTTGCTGAGATGGGGAGGCCTAGGCCCCCACCCAGTGAAGGAGGAGGCTCCACCTGCACGCCCCGGGAGGCCGCCTTTCCTTGCTGCGCACGGGACCCAGCCTACAGGGTCCCGCGATCCTGCAGGCCGCAAGAATCAGCGCGAACCTCTGGGAAATGCTGGCCAGCCGCGCAGGACACAGAGGTATGCAGCCCAGCACAAATCAGCCCAGGACCCCAGAGCTACTCACCGGGAACTGAGCAACATAGCTGCAGGGACCTGGAGAGCTTGGGCCCCCCCCACCAGAGTGCAGAGCGCACTCCAGCTGCATTCTTCAGTGGAGCGGCTCGAGCGTGTGCCATCCCACAGCTCAGGTGCAGACTCCGCCGCCCAGCAGGGTTGCTCCTGGCACTGTAGGCCTGGGACCTGCCTGGGCTTGCCCCGCAGGCATAGCTGTTGGGCTGAACTTGCGGGGTAGGGTCCACATCACTCGCGCAGCCCCGCCTAGCTTGCTGGGACCAGGAGACCTTGGCCCCCACCCAGTGAAGGAGGAGGCTCCACCTACACGCCCTGGGAGGCCGCCTTTCCTTGCTGAGCACGGGACCCAGCCTACCGGGTCCCGCGATCCTGCACGCCGCAAGAAGCAGCGCGAACCTCAGGGGAACACCAGCCAGCCTCACGGGACACAGAGCTACATAGATTCCAGAAGAAAATGACAAAACGAAAGACCAAGAGGCAGTCTCAGTCCCCCAGCCCACAAAGAACAAACCCAAGAGACACTGAAATGGAAGACAGTGGGAGTCACACAAATGGACTTTCTGAAATGATAGAAAATGCATTAAAGAAACAGCTTGAAGAAGCTATAGAGAAATTCAAATCA
>RJWM01017436.1:0-43138 GCA_004363535.1 Dasyprocta punctata | reverse complement strand
AGGAGGAGGAGGAGGAGGAAGAAGGAGAAGGAGAAGGAGAAGGAGAAAAAGAAGAAAAGAAAGAAGAAAGAGATTTCTTAATATTATTCCTTGAAACCACAGTTTAAATTTCCAATGTATTCAGAGCAACAAAAATTTAGCTATTAATGGGATACTATACAATATTCCAAACATATAGATACAATATGTAATGTTTAAACCAAGGCAAACATACCTATTTTCTCAAATCTTTAGAATTTATTTATGGTGATAATCTCCAAACCCTATTTTATAGCTTTTTTAAATGCACCCATTATAAACAATAGTGATGTTACAATGCAAAATAATTAAATTTTAATGAAAATGTATACATGTTTATTAACCATAATATTGGTGCCCTTGTTCTTGACCAAGGTATTAAATACAATCCAAGGTATGAACAAAAGTAATGGGTTAAAAGTCCAAGGAAAAATAACTGTAACAAATAATATATGCAGTAAAATTATTTTATTTGTTTAAAGTAAGAAACATCTGTCATTGTTTTAATTAACGATTTCACTCAGTTGGTTCTACTTTGTTCTTGATTGAAGTTTCATGAAAGTGTTGCAAATCACAAAGTCTTTATTGATGAGAATAATTTTATCAGCTCCTGAGTCAATGATAAGTGTTTTAAATTGTATGTAAGGACTATGCAAATTACTCACTCATCTCACTTAAAGGGGTTAACAATATCCCAAGTGGTATACATTGAATTGTTTTCTAGGGGCATTATTTTTTAAAATCCTTTACTGATTGTTAGATAGCAATTTTCTCTCAATGGTTTTAATCTACCTAATTATACTTGATATATAGAGATATTAGGCTCTCAGGCTACTATAACAAATTCTCACCAAATAGCATTTATTTCTACACAGTTCTGGAGGTTAGAAGTCAAAATTTATTTTCCAGAAAAATTACTCCATGAAGTTTCTAGGAGTGAAGCTATTCTCATTTCCTTTAATGCCCACTGGCTTTTGAAATCTTTGGTGTTATTTAGCTTGTAGTTTCACCACTCTAATCTCTGCTTCCATCACCATATGACCTTTTCTCCTATATGTTTATGCATGTATATGTAACTTCTCATTAGAACACTACTCATATTGGATTTAGACCTCATACTAAACCATAATTCAATATTAGGACTTTTTTTAGGTAGTAGAGATAATATTTCAACCTGTCTGTTCAGGGGACGTACATCAACCCCAAGAAATAGCCATCATTCAAAATGATCTCAAGGTGCATTCATTTTCAGACAAATGATTCAAATTTAATTTTCATTATGACTGAGCAATACGACACTGTGTCTGTATAGCACATTTTCTTAATTCATTCATCGATTGATGAAAATATAAGCCATTTCCAAGATTTACCTGTGGTGAATTATGCTTGAAACCATAAAGCTAAGTGAAATAAATTAGATACAGAAGGTTACATATCATAAGGTCTCTCTTACATGAGAAATCAAAGAACAAGTATTTTAATGAGAAAAATAAAAAATAGAAGATAGAAAAAAAGAATGGCAGCCCTTTTGCATGCAAAAAGGTTGTGAAAATGGAGGGAGAGAGGTGGGAGAGAAGGAGGAGGGGAAACAAAAAGAATTAAGCTCTGACTCCCTGCAGTGAATACATTCATTATGCACTGTATTGTAAACATTTGCTAATAAAAGGAAAATAAGATGGATGATTTGAAAAGTAGACAAAATGAATTGTGAAAAATAGCACAATGTCATAGATTTACATGCACATGAAACATTAAGAAAAATAATCAAGGAACAACAAAATTCAAAAATACATTACATAAAAGAATCTTCATGTTTTAAAGTTATACAGCATATTATAAACACAAAAGTTGAACGGGAATAAATTAAATATACACCTTTTTTATATATGAGAATTCACTAATTCTTAAACTGACAATTCCCAATGGAATATCTCTTTAACAGATTTTCTTTGTACTGAAATCAATATTAGGAATCTAAAGATTCTTAAATACTTTGCTGAAGTAAGTTAGGTTGGCTAACATACGTGCTCTTTTGTATTGGTTTTAAAATTGTATTCTATAATTTAGATTTAGTTAATTTAGACTGGTTTTCCACTCAAATAAATAAAACATATTTTAATGTGTTAATTTTATTAAAATTTTTCTCATTCCAGCCGGGAGTGGTGGCGCACACCTTTAATCCCAGCACTCGGGAGGCTGAGGTAGGTGGAGCATTGTGAGTTCAGCGCCGGCTTGGGCTACAACGCGAGCACAAAACCGGCCTGAGCTACATAGTGCGACCCTGCCTCAAAAAAACAGGGCCAGGAGTTTGGCTCAGCAGCTTACGCGCCTGTCAGGCAGGCGCGGGGTTGTGAGTTCAAAAAATTTCTCATTCCCCTTAGAAATAATTCATACTTTTAAAGAAATCAACTTAAAAATTATTTGTGATAAATACATATCAAGAATAGTCATATTTTTAAAGAAATCAACTTAAAAATTATTTGTGATAAATACATATCAAGAATAGTCATATTTTTAGACACTTCTGTACATGATGATATAAATGTGCAATAACATAATCTGATATCATGATCGATAATGCTCCATATAATTCATTATATATAGTGCTGAAAATTATAAAACTTGATGTGGCTGCTGCAGTTTTTATGAAAACTTTTGTATCTTGAATTATCCTAAAATCCTAATTACAGCTTTCTTAAAACAAAATGTTTCAAAGTTTTTATCAAATACTTTCAAGTTTACATTGCTTTTGTAAAGACTGTAGATTAATCACCAGGGAAATACTTTTTAATGTGAATTGCTTTAGGTGGTACATAAATCTTGTAATAAAGTAAATCTCTATAATTCAAAGAACCAAAACTACTTTTACTTCAGCATGCTGTTTTCCCCTACAGCCCTGTTGTTGCTGATTACTCTCTCAGTTTAAATTCAAAATAGAAAAATAAGCTTCCCAAGTTCAGCATTAACACTAGTATAGTGATCTCTTCGTACAAGGAAAACACTGCAGTGAAGTTCTAAATGCTGCTCTTTAACCCGAGAAATTTATTCTGAAATAAACGTTAGAAATGAGCACACATGAAATATTTTAGGTGAAAAATAAAATTAGAGCATGTTTCTCATTGGAATATTTAGATGTAATAATAGATGTCGTGGTTGCCTGCAAGAATCCATCATGATAAAGGAAATCTGGGTTCTTGTGTCTTTACCTTAACATGATAGAAGAGTAAACGTACTGTCAAGCACTGTGAAGAATCTGAGAATTTACCCTACCTTCCGGCCACCAACAAAGATATTGTGTTTGGTGCTGCAAGAAAATATGGCATACGTTGATCTATCAACAATTTTTACTTAAAGAACGATGGGCAGAATGAGTTGCATGCTTGCATTGGTTCCCTTGACTTCAAATCCCATGAGCATGGTAGCAAACAGCCCAGGTGGGAGAGACACAAGCTGTGAGTTTACATCACAGCTGTGCAGCCCATGCTTAGGAAATCCCTAATCTCCTAGATAGACTGCTGATGAACCTGCCAGTCTAATCCCAGGAGGATGCGTTATCATCACTGGTTTACACCTAAAACAAGTCTCCCTTCTCTCTCTTGGTCTATTGAGAGACACTATTAACTATAATCCTAAAATATACTGTATGAAAATATTTTTGAGATGATATTGCAGAAAACAAACAAACACAGTTTAAAAGAACAGCAGAAAAATGAAAAATTCCTGGAGAATTTTCTCCCAAATTTAACCATCCCAAATTTTAGCATTTCCTTGACTTCAAATCAGTTTTGGCATGACCACATCATTCCCTCAGCTACTTTGATTCATAGGGCCAAAGGGAATTGAAGTCAAACCTGATCATTTTCCCTTATATAGTTTGCATAACTATTACCAGGACTCCAAGCAGAAAGATGAAGTCAGTTTGCATAATGGACTTCAGCCTTGTCTTCAAGGGCCTGACTTAGAAAATCTGTTAAACCATCAATGTCTACTATATAAAGCCAAAGTATTGTACTGATATTTCTACTCATCCTAAGGCACTAATTCTAGATAGTCTGCTGATGAACCTGCCAGTCTATTTCCCAGGAGAACACATTATTATTTGCTTGCTCATAAAATGATCTCCCTTCCCCCATCTCTCTGTCTCTCTGTCTGTCTGTCTGTCTGTCTGTCTCTCTCTCTCTCTCTCTGTATTGCAAGATTCCACAGGAAAGAAGAAAGTTGGATCTACTTCCTCCATCTGTTATTATTACTCTGACCATTGAGTTGACTTTGATCCAAATGTTTTGCAGGGATAAATACTTACCTCTTTTAACCAGCCTAAGATTCAAATCTTCAGTAGAAAAGCAATTTAACTTCTGATTTTCACAAAAACAGTATAATCTCAAAGGTTTTTCACAATGTCCTTGGAAAAAAATTTAATTGATATATGTTGGAGGTTTCTAAACAGAATCTACATTAATAGGAAGCAAAAGTTGAAATTGCTCCCCATGTGATCATACAACCGACACATTAGAAACCCAGTTCATTTAGAATAAAAGAAGTGAGTCCATTTTTTTGGAAGGAGTACCTGAGATCACTCTAGTATTCCAGACCTGTTTTTCCTTGCCACTGGTCAGGCAGTGTTTATTCACCTAAAGAAACGATTGATATAGGATAGGTTGGGGAAGATGTCCCGAGTCGTTATGTGCTGGTATCATACCTGCCCTTTCTAGTTGCCTTCTCAGTAAGTTTCTAGGGGCAGAGCAAGCACACCCTGGTTAGTTGTATGGCATGGATGACAGACCTAGCACTTTGCCAATCTGAGCAAGCCAGACTTAGTTCCCACAGCAGTAGTTCCAAAAGGCAAACAAACCAAGCAAGCACCAAGACCCCTTCTGTTCACACACCTCCCAGAGACCAAGGTACTTTCCCTGTGGATTTGAGGATCTTGCTCTCCTCTAGCCTTGTGCGGATAATGCGCTATCCTATTACAGCAAGTATCAATTTGCCATTTTCTATAGGTTCTTGATTCAAACCTTGGTCTTTTGTCTAGAAAGGTCAACTGTAAGAACACAGCCACTTTAAATAAAATGGAATCATAATTCACCTTCATCTTCTCTTCTCCTTTTTAATTTATTTTGACTTGAAAATAAAATCATGAAAATTATAAGTATGTATATATGTACTGAGCAATGTTTTGATACTTGTGTAAATCAAATTAAAGATACCTATCATCTCAAATATGAATAAGCTCCTTATGGTGAAAGCCCACAAAATCCTTTCTTCTATTTTTTTTAAATATACCAGTGCAATAATTATTCTACTTTCAAGAAGGCTTCCATTGAGGACACATGCCAATTTGGTGACTCAGTTTGCCAATAGTGAAAGGAACAAAAGCCATATTATTCCCAAGATGAAATACCAGGTTTCCAAAGTAAGTGTATATAGTCCTCTTTAACATAATCATGTTGGTAAATAGACAAGGGTTTCTTGCTTTTGAGTATTATTCTTTTGAATATTAGTCGTCTGTCTTTGTGTTTAGAAAACACAGCAGTAGAAGGAAATAGGAACCAGTCAATCAAAGATACCAATCATTGTATGAGAACAGCTTCCCTTTTCAGAACAATGTCAACAGCAAACTTTTTATTTTTATCGCAGTGTGATCAAGTCATGAGATTTTTCATGGTCAGAGTGTTAAATTGACTCATTGCAATGTCATCTGCCTAGATAATGAAAAATGCTCCCAAGTCAAAATCTATATCAGTGTGTTGTTAACAGACTACACGCATCTGCACAGCTGCACTGAAGGTTACAAGCAGTGGTTTTCTTATAAGTTTTTATTAATTTTGCAGCAGATTTGCCGGAAACTTTTCCTTGCCTGTAGAAAGTTAACTGGGATGATTTTGTACAATACTAAATATCATAGATTACAAAAGATTCTAAAAAGTATTTTCTTTTGGTATTTCCAGCTATTAGATGTTTTCAAACATTTTTTTTGTTTGACTAAATTTCTGCTTTTGTGTGCAATTTTCATTGGAAAAATTCTTAATACCCATATTTGTACCTAGACCACGCAATGCATACACTTATGTACTTTGTAGGTACTATTATCTCTGGCTTGTGTTGTTCAACTTGAGCATAAAATAGTATTGTTCAAAAACATTTTCTTTTTCCATAATGGTATGTTGACTCTAGGAGAAGATAAAGTCATACTTTTTCCTTTTAAAATGTCCTTCACTAATATGTTGTAAAAATTAAAAGAATAAAATAAAATGCAAAACAGTTTCTAAACATAAAGCACTAAAAATAGTATGAGACACAAATTAATTGGTCAGAAAAACTTGTCATTGAAAACATGATTAATGAGGATGTGAATTAATTTCCTGAAACACCTGTCAGTTGTAGTTATAGTTATATCTCTACTAGTCATACAGTAACAGCAATGTTTTATTCTAAGTTGTTTTAATAAAAAGCATTTTTAAATAACTAATCATTATATTTAATCACATGTCTAGATAAAATTTGTAAATACTACCTAGATTACTACGATAGTCACACATGAATGTTAGAAATGTTGCTTCCATGTAAAAAACCTTCCCAAGCTGCAGCAATTTAAATGACAAACAAAAGCTATTGTGGGCACTACCCACATCCAGTGCTAGAGAACACTCACTAAAGGATCAAGTTCTAGTTAAAAACAATCCATTTTGTACCTTACTTGTCATATAGGATGAATGCCCCTTGAAAGTAAGGTCCATTCTGAATCATTCTGTATTACTGGCTTTTATTTTTTAGAAATCAAACTAGTAAGCAGCTGGTGCCAACTGATTGAACTAATGATCTACTCTTCTTCCCATGGAGAGGAAATGCAGTACTTTCACCAGCTCACAAACACTTAGGAATAAAGCTGACTTGCTCTTCAAAACATCTCCTTCAACTCTTTTTGCCACTCTGGGATCCAGTCTACTCAGTCAAATTTATTCATCTCCTGTTCCCTTAACTGTCCCCACATTACTGCACAGGCATTATTCATAAGCATTTGTATAAACTTAGCTATCTTTTTAGTCTATGATTTTTGAATTTCAATGAAGTACAGTATCACAACCTGAGCACCGCTCCGGTTTAAAAATCAAGAAGTGGCTACCCTTTCTTCATTGGCACTTAGTATTATTCTTTTTCTTCTCCAAAAAGTAGTCATTACCTTTATTTTACACTTTTTTTTTGGTACAACTGGAAATTGCACAAAGAGCCTTCAAAATAAGCCCTGTAAGTCTCCCTTTTTATTCAGAAGCAGTCTTTCTAAATCACTAAGTTTCCCAGATTCAGTCCCAAAAGACTGGCATGACAGGTGTGCACCACCATGCCTGGCTTTTAACATTACTTTACATGCAGATTGTATAATATGCACACTTTGTAGATATATATATATATAGTATATAACACATGCGTAATAATATATATAATATTTGATACGTAAAGTGTAATTAATATATTACATAGCACATTTATGCTAGCACGTGCAGTCTGCAACGAGCATAAAGCACACAATAAACATACATATATGTGACTTTTAGTCAACGTATTTCTGAAATTCATCTTTGTTCAGTGTAGAAAGTCTTCTTTAATTTAGACTGTTTCAATAGTAAAATGAATGAATCTATGAATATTTATTCATTCATTTCATGGTGATGACCATCCTGATTTCATAGCACAACTGGGGACCTTTGCCCCTATTCCCAGCTTCCTGGGTACACACATGGGTTATCCACCTGGCAGCAGAACCGCTGACTGTTATTAGCCTTGTGTATTTTCACCTAAATTAGACAGGGTCAGTTGGCCATGGACATGCAGCCTTATAATCCCACAATCAAGAGGGGGAGGCAAGAGGATCCCTGTGAGTTTGAGACCAGCCTGGACCATAGAGTGAGTTAAGATTTCTCTGAACTACAAAGGAGAACCTGTATCAATAAATAAATTAACAAATAAAAATAGGGCCAAAAAGTGTTCAAAATAATTGTATGGATTGAAGGTGTATACTTTCTTTATTGATATAAGGACAGCAATACATTCACATTTCAGGCTGTTAACTGGTTTTCGCTTTGCTTTAGTCTTGACGCTCTTGTGCGGCAGTACTAGTACCTCTCTGTGGCTATAATATTCGTGTCCTTGATTAAAAATGAGTTTGAACAATTTTTCAGAAAGTTAGTGGGGATTAGGTATGCTCTTCTAGAACATTTGCTAACTAACATCTTTATTTCTTTTTTTCCCCTACATGCTTTTACTTTATGAGTAGTTGGACATCTTGAAGTATTCTTAAAACAAGTCGTTAAAACGTTTGTTTAAGATATCCCATTTGATGATTGCTTTCTTACTTTTTAACAGTATCTTTTAATGAACAGAATTCTGTAACTTTAGTTACTAAACGTACTAATCTGTTCCTTACTGTAAGGACAGTTTAGTGTCATATGAAGACCCTGGTTAATACTTCACTCATGAAGACATTTGCCTGTGTTATCTTCCCGATGCACTGTTTTACCTTTCACAATTTATACTCTACATAATCCATATTTTTATGTGCTCTGACACATTGATCAAGCTTAATTTACTATCCTGTAGCTATTAATTGTCTCAATACTACTTATTGAAAATATCATATTTTTCTCACTAGTCTACATATTTATAACTTTGTTATAAACTCTGTACGTTTGGTTCTGTTTGCATATTGATCTGCAAATATGCAGTCCTTAATCTTTATAATGTATGACACAAACCTTCAGTATTATAAACAATACCTACAAAAATGCACAGCAAGCAGTTTACGTAATATTGACATGCTAAAACCTGTCTCCAGGAGATCAGGAAGTTCACTGTCATATCCCAAGATGTGATATTCAAGAGCACACCCCTTAATTACTATGTGAGTATTACAACAAGCACATGTCTATATAAACACAAGCACACTAACAGGTTGAGAGAGAGGTTTGTATTTTAAAAACTTTGGGAAATGCAGAGTTTTTTATTTAATATTAAAATACTCAGTTTTCTTGTGGTAGAATGCACTTGCTCCAAACAACTTTCAAATTATATTTAGTTTAAGAAAATGAAAATACACTGTTGAAACACTGACTTCAAAATCAAAGGATTGGAAAAAATATTAATGTACTTTTGTATACATCCTCATTTCTTCTCTATAAACTCAAAACACACAGAATATCCAAGGCAAGTAATAAATTTTAAAATTCTATCACCACCTTCAAGGAGCTTCTTTTGGCCTTACATTTATAAACTTCAATCGTATATTTCTTTCTGAAGTCCAATTTCTTTTTATTTTATTGAATTTGAATTCTAGATCCTTGAAATCTTTTGGTAGACTTCTCAAACTTTGAATTAGCTAGCAAATTCACAGTCTACTTTATGATTCATTGGAATAGCATTACTTCCTTTCTGTCCTTCTGACAAATAAATCATAACAATTTTACCAGATGGAATATTTTGAGTTTTTAGTTAAGTCTGTTTTTAATTTCAAAATTATGCACAAATAATTAAATACTCATTTAATTTTATATTAAGTATGCCACAAATGCAGATTTAAAATTATTTTTCGAAGATGTTTATTTGTGATCAACAGGAATTAATCTGAGAAGATGTAACTTCACTTATGCTCAAAAATTACCTGTGCTTTTACCCATTCATATGTATTCTAAATATCAGTTGCATATTTATTAAATGCATGACTTTTGTGAGTTTAATTTTCTAATCTGAAATATATTTCAGTAGGTACTTCATTTTACTATTGTAGTATGTGGAAATTTAGTAGTAAATATTTTAATTAATAAATACAAATATTATAACAATAATTGATAAAGCCAGAATTTGAGAGGAAATGTATTGTGAAAATTAAAATAATGAAAAACATGGCATCTAGTTGGGCATATATTGTGCACCATATAGATTTATATATAGCTCATAACATATGAATAGTAATTTCCCATCTTAATATCCAATCCAATAGTAGTTTTTCGTTTAAAGACATGCTGAAGCAAAGCAACAATTTTTTTGAACTTACAGCCTCATGCCTGCCAGACAGGCACTTAAGCCACTGAGCTAAATTCTCAGCCCTAGTTTTTTGAGGCAGGGTCACACTACGTAGCTCAGGCTGGCCTTGTGCTCGCTTTGTAGTCCAAGCTGGCCTCGAACTCACAATACTCCACCTACCTCAGCCTCCTGAGTGCTGGGATTAAAAGTGTGCGCCACCACACCCGGCTGCCAAGCAACTATTTTGATGGAAATAAATCTATATACATACTGGATTTTTGTGGTAAACTATAGTAATAATTATAATTTGTAAGACTGTGGTCATTGTGATGACAGTAGTTGCTGGCATGCAGAATTGCCTTTAGGATTGGAAGAGAAAGAAATCAATGGGTTGCATAATTGCAGTCAGAGTATCTTCACACCCAAGACCCCACTGGAGCTGCAATAAAACTGAAAACACTACTGAATATATTTGTCAAGAGAAAGACAGACTTACTTTCATCCTCTAAAATATGCTTGCTAAAATATATAGAAAACACATTACTAAATAACTGAGGGCTTTTAATTTCCAGGTCAAACAATAAAGGCAATTACTGTGTCTTGATGTTTGCTCTCCACAGAGTGGCACTGCTAGTGGAAATAACTTGCCTTTTTATATTTATCAGTTCATCTTTGACAAAGGATGAGACTGAAATCAGTTAGTTTGATGTCTGCGCACATGTGTTATTGTTACTTACTTTTGAAATGTTCTAAGTCTGTCTTCAAGCTTAATCATTTGGAAAGCAAAAACTAGAAAGACTTTCTTCTTTTACTTTTTGCTTTGTGTTACTGATACTTTTGAAGAAATGGTTGAGATGGACAGCTTCTTTAATAAAGGAGCACTGATGTTTTTCATGATAAGGAAAAAACATAACAAATAAATATGTTATAAACCCTCAACAATGTTTACCCTACCACACTTTTATTCATCTTTCTTTGGAAAGTACAAATCATTTTATTTTGCAAATGTTATTACATTCTCAGTCAATGACTCATTATTTTGGCAGAATCATTGTTTCACAGTAAATTCTGATGTCAAGGATTTCATCAAATTTTCTTGCATGCAGAATTATGAAATGATATATTTTTATATAATTGTATTTGACTTAACATTTTTTCACGCCAAAGAATAGTTAATCAAAATGGAATTCTGAGGGATAGCTGGTGGTCCTAACCCTCCTTACACTATTGCAGGTAAGCATAAGAAACTCTGTTTTATTCCTGTGTGTCTCCTGAGTTTAATGTAACTGGCTTGTTTTGTTGTATGTATTGAGAAAACAACAAAAGTATGGTCTGTTCCCATTTCGATGTCATCTTGACATTTGGAATCCTTTGACTCTAGTGAAATTATTTAATTATTGTATGTCATGTCCCTGTCAGGAGTTATAAAGGTCGCTTACCAAAACTCCAATTAAAATTTAAACTTTATGTTAATAATCTTTTACAAAGAAGTCGCAACATTTTCAGAAGTTACTTTTCTCAAGCCAGGTAGCAGAGCATCCAGATAATTAACAAGGAGGAAATACAATTTCAGTTAATGAGACTGGCTTTCCTTTTGCCTCCCTGATCTCTACCCCATGACACCTTACTCAACTGTAGCCACTTTGTGAACCAAAAGAGGAAATGAATTAAAATTGGGAAAAAAGAGAAGATTATTTTTTATTCTCGCATAAGAATATGAACAATTCCATTCAGAATTGGAATGTCCCAACCGGACATGGTGGCATATGCCTTTAATCCCAGCACTTGGAAGGCTGAGCCCAGGAGGATCGTTGTGACTTTGAGACCAGCCTGGGCTGCAAAGTGAGTTCAAGGCCAGCCTGAACTGCATAGTGAGAACCTGTCTCAAAAAATAGGGCTGGAAATTTAGCTCAGTGGCGTAAGTGTCTGACTGGCAGTCACGAGGTTTTGAGTTCGATCTCTGGCACCAAAAAAATAAAAATTAAAAAAAGAATTGGCCTGTGTGCTTTGTGCCAGTTCTATCTCCTGTAAAGGCTACTACTGGAGAAAGAATCAGACCCACTAGTGAGTGTTTATAAAGGATCTATCTCATCTAACTGCCTAAATGACAAAGAGAAAACATAGAACAGTAAGTTTTGGAGAATATTTCTGACAAATGAGTAATTTTTGCACACTGTTTTTCTAGCAAAAGGCCACTGATGCATATCTGAATGAAGATATGAAGTAGTGTGTTACCTGGAGGAAGATGACAGATACTGTGTTACACTTCATTAACAGAAATGGAGTTTGAAAAGTAGAAAATGTCCTTCGTTAACTCCCAAGGAACAACAGTATTTATTCTGTTTCTTAATTTAGTGTATGATTCATTCATACATGATAATAATTTTTTTCAGTTATTTCCTCATACATGCAGTGACAGCAACGCTTGTGTCCTAGGTCTTAAATGTCTAGCCACAATTGCTGTAAAAATTCTTGTTTAAAATCATTTATACTTTAAGGGTATTCTTTCCAGTTTTATCCACTAACGATGAAGGTCCTTATTCTTAGTCAAGGCTTTTGTAAAGAAAACCAAAAAAACATCAGTTTCTCAGTAAACCTGCTTACATATTTAAGATATGCCTAGTTTCTTGGTTACTTTTTTCACATTGTTGAGACAAAATATCTGATGCCCAAAGTGAAGCAAGGAAAGGTTTAGCTAGCTTACAGTTTTTGGAGGTTTCGGTCCATACTCAACTGTTTCCAAGGCAGGACAGCATGGCTGAGGGGCAGCCATTCATGGTGTCTGAAAGAAACCAGAGTTAAAAGGCAAAAGAGGGGGAGAACATGTCTTCTTCACTCCCTTATATAGCATACTGACTGTGCCCCTCGGGGGGTGCAGCACTCACATGACCAATCCCAGCGCTAAACAATGAACAAATCACAAATGCTAGATTCAGCTGCCTCCATGACTGCATGAGACTTGGGGGACCACCTAAACACAAACCATGATACCTAGGAATATAAACAGTCAAATGTGGAAAACTTTATCATTTTCTCATTGTTATCTTCCTTTGGGACTTCACATGTGTTTGATTCTCAGAGAGTGACCAAAAGGTGTGATCACAGTCATACCTTGGAGACACTGAGCATTTGGCTGCAGAACTCTACAATAAAGTTAATAATGTGATAAAGCAAGTTGCACACAGTTTTGGTTTACTGTTGCATATAAAGGATGAATTGACATTAAATGTATATAACAAATATGTATTAGTCATAGGAATAGAAAGCAATCTCCATACTTCAAGTAAAAACTACTTTTTGGATAAACAATGCTGACAATCATTTGACTCTTCATTAAATTTCAATCCTTTATGCTGGGGAAACATCTTGCCTTAATGTTGATGGCTGCTGGCTGCTCAAGGTGGCACTTGCTGAAGGATGGAGGCTGTAGTGATTCCTTCAGAAAAAATATCAACCTTGTCCTGTCAACTGACCCCTCTCTTAGAAGAGTTTTCCATGACGTGCAATGCTGTTTGATGGTCATTTATCCGATGCAGATTGCCTTTAAGATTCAAGTGAGTCCGCTCAAACCCATCATTGTCATGTCAACTGAGTTTATGAACAGGAGGAATACATTTAATAGAAATTTTAAGACCTGAGATTTTTGGAATGGTAGCTGAAAATTGGCTTGAATTTAAAGTTTCCAGAATCATTACCCCTTAATATGTGAGTCTGTTTGTCCTTTGAAATTTTCAAGCCATATATTAATTCCCTTTTCCAACATCAAAACTTCTAGATGACATATTCTAGCACAAGGCTATCACCTGTCCATCAATTATCTTACATAGTGTTAGTTTAAAGGCCTTCAATAATGAGGGACAATAATAAATGATTAATCACCAATGCCTTTGAGATTTTGTTGATTTGTGCAATCTTATAAGAGAGCTAAGAGATTATGAATTTTTTTTGTGGTACCGGGGATTGAACTCAGGGCCTTGTGCATGCTAGGCAAGCACTCTACCACTGAATGACATCCCCAGCACATGAAGAAAAATTCTTATGCATAAGTGCCTGATTGTGAGTATCACAAAATTGCTTGGGTCTGACTTTCAAATTATTTTTGGTAAAAATGGCCACTTACAATTATTCTCAAATAATTCCATTTGGTTAATTTTTTATAATAATATCTTCTCCAGTTTATTTGTTCCAGTGCCTACATTTCTCAATAGTAGGCCTCATATCAGTGCCTAAGCCTATTGAATATATATATACATATATATGTATATATATATATGTATATATATATATATATATATATATATATATATATATATTTGGTCTCAACTCTAAGCTCAAAGTCACCCTACTCTGACAACTATCAAACTCAAAAACGATCCCTAGCAATGTCCCCACTCAGCTCACAGAAGGAGCAGATATAAACACTTTGTCCTTGTCCATGATTTGACTTTGCTGATTTGTCTGTAAAAATATGATGGCAAAAAGTTAGAATTCTTAGCACCCCAAATTCTTTGACACCACATTTCTGCCCAGCACCTATTGAACAGTCATTAATGGGAACTAAAAACCGTACAAGGTAAAAATGGAAACAAATCTAACCTTTCCTCCCCTGAACTAAATGAAAAAATAGATTGTTCCCAGATCTCTAAGAAGGGAGTCAACCATTCCAAATCCCAAGGCCAACTTCAACTCCAACCTGTCTTTTCCTAATCTCCTGAGACTTGTGGTTGAAAACCGACTAGGCCTCAACTGCGAAGCTCCCATGACTTCCTTCACCAAAACAGAACCCAGGACTTATCTAAAGGTAGTAAGTCTGCTGATCTTATTTATTTATTTATTTTACAGAAGCAACATATTTGGTTAACCAGAAACATATGAGACTTCTATTCCTCTCCTCTGACTCTATTACGGGATTTGATACCCTTAACTCCAAACTGCTCTGCACCAAGTATCTTAGAAACAACTCTTTTCACATATTTCTTCCTGGAACTCCCAAATCTATATTACTTCATTAATGAGATGAGATACATCTTAAAAATTACAGTCTATCATTATGATCTAGAGGCCTCCAACCTTAGTTACTCTTCATTTCCTTAGCCGAGCTTCCTCTTCAAATCACATTATACAAACTTTATTTCACATTGTATTCCAACAAGTCAAACCCATTGCATGGGGCACTAAACATGACCCACCATCACTTCTCATCACACTCTTGTGAAGGTTAATTTCAAAGACCTTACTTCCTTCTCAAGAAGACACAATTGTTCCTATAACCCATAGATCATATGGGGTCTCTAACCCACTATTTTTCAAGTTTCTCTCTTCCAGATTTTTTAAACCCACTAGTTCTGCTTGTAACACTTCTATCTTAGTCATAAAAAAACCACATGGGATCTATTACGTAGTCCAGAACCTACACACAATCAATGAAGACTTCCTAACCATTGTCACCTTAGTGCCTAATCCACACAACATTCTTACCTTAATACTGGGGGATATTTCTTATTTTATAGTTTCTAGCTTCAAAGACACTTGTTTTAACTATTCCTCCTGATCTCAGTTCCAAAAATCTAATTTTAGCTTTATCTTAACAGATCCCAACATGGAAAGCTTCCAACAACTCACTTATACCATCCTTGCAGAGGGATTTTACAAAAATCTACACCTTTTTGAATTAACAGTAGTCAAAAATCTCTTATTGCTTCCTCTAAACCCTAGCTACCTTATCCAATATTTTTATGACCTTTTACTATATAGACTCTAATTAGCATGCTCTCAATGAAGTAATACTGGGTATTTCCAAATGAAATCACCTGTCATGGACTTCAGATCACCCATATTCATCAGGGAATCACATTCGACCAAAACCCTTCATCTCTCAGATCCTCTTACCCCAGTCAGAATCTAATAAAATTTCATGTCTACTTTTTGGGGCATGCTAATTAGTTTTGACTGTATTTCCCAGATTCTTACACCCCTATATGAGAACACCTTTGGAGGATGCATTCACTCCTTACTTTATCCCTCTTTTCTCTCTCCTACTTTGAATCAGTTTAAGTCAACCCCTACCACTGTACAAGCATTCAATCTCCCTAATTTCAATAAAACTTTCCACCTCTCAGAAAAATCCAAAAAGGGATTCCCTTTTGGTTCCTAGTTCAACTTCTTGACCCAAAAACACAGCCTATGCCCTACCTCTTGAAACATTGATACAGGACAGTCCTGAGTGGCTGAGTTGTCTCTATCTACATTTTAATGGCAGTGGCTCTCCTAATTATGAAAAGCTCTAGTCTTATTCTATTCTGACATTTTACAATCTGTACCTCTCAAACCTTATAGCCCAAAAATTGTTGGTAGATCTCTTACCATTGCTCTACTCCACATCCACACCATGCCCCAATCACCCCACCTCCTCAACCCCTTTCAACTGATGCATGGGCAACCCTTGTTCACAGTAATGCTTCCCCAGTGCATCCTCCTTTGGAAACAGCCTTCCACTGCTTTTCCTAATTCATGAATTTCTGTAAAACTTTGCTGAAACTTCATGTTCAAGACATATGACAACCCCATTCCCTTATAAGTCCTGCCAAAAAAACAGGATTTACCTCAAAATTCTTTACCCCAAACCCTTACAATCAAACTGACAGAGATCTTGTAGAGTTATCCCTACCACACCAAGAGCTGTTAAACTTTCAAGACCCTTTCTTGAATCTATTTCTGTGGACTGAAGCTCATCTCAGAAGAAAGCCCAACCCCACATATTCTTCATGGGTAGAAATCCCAATTCCTCACTTCTGCATCTTTCTGCCTCAAACCCGCCCCAGAAGAAACCCATCCACACAATCAAACCTACAAACCATGAGCCAATCCATGACCAGTCCTCTATTCAATGAATTTATTTTACTGCTCCTCAAAGGATCCCACCCAGAGATTTCATAGATTTTTCTCCTGATAATCTCTCATCTTGACAAAAGGCAACTACGCCACTGGGTCTCAATTTGTCCACCTCCTAATGAGCCAAGATCTTCCCAATCATGAAAACTCCTCTCTTCTTTTTTTTGATAACACTGGCCCCTAAAGAGATTTACTTCTAGCCCAATATTGTGAACACCCTCTCAATCTCACTTTTAACCTTTAAACTGAACAGACTCAACACCGACCCAGGATTGTTAGCTGTGCCTTTATCATTTCAGCTTAGAAGGCAACCTCCACCCAAAAATAGCCTGGATAAACACTCAGATAAAACCTGGTCTAAAAGAGAACTTAGGCCCAATTTTTAAAGATCAGATCAGCACCCTTTGTAAATCATATCAAAAAACCATGGCAGACAGGGATACTAAACTCCTTCAGATATATTGTATTATCTTCTCTAAATTTTCCTACAACTCCCCATTCAATTATTGGCCCCATAACCCTTGAAACTTCCCTCTTATGTCAATGCTCTTTTACATTTACTGTGAGACAACACTTAACAGTCCCTTCATGAAAAACACTCCTCAACGTAACCAAGCCATCACTGTCAAGAGCCTCTGAAACTACCAGTCTCATTAAATCAATTATGGCATCTCATCTGAGACAAACAAAAACTCCATTCAACCCCTTCTATACCCAGGACCACAATCTCCATCTCTTCCCCAGTCCTAATTACATGGGAAGCTCTTCCCATAGGATCTTATTAACATCTCACCCTTCAGTAATTCCATATCAATTCTTCCTATAATGGAAACCTCTTAGGTTGGTTCCCTCTCCATCTAGAATAATGGACTAAGATTTTTGACTCCAGAAACCTATACTTTACAACACCTCTAATCGCTACACCTCATGTCATGCCTTTTCCAATCATGGATCTTTTTCCTCTGTGGCCAGCAATCACACCTGTGCCTGCCCACTAATCAGACACAGACATATACCTTAGCCTATTTGTGCTTCAATATCAATGCAACTCTGAAGAGCCAATCCCCATCACTGACCACATCCACCAAAAAAAGGGCAGTTCCTCTGATCCCTCTTCTAGCAATATTAGAAATGCCCACAGAAGTTGACACCAGAGGAAAATTGACCACTTTTCTCACCTTTACCAAAGCTCATTATAGGACCTACAGGAGAGCCTCAGTGATATTTCACATCCCTCAAACAGGAGAAGGAGGTGGACTCTCTAGGGGCTGTAACTCTACAAAACTGACGAAGTCTAGATTTATCATGGTTCAAAGGGGAGAAACACACCTATTATTAAAAGATGAATGCTGTTTCTATACCAACCAGTTGTGACTGGTATGAAATGTGGCCCACAAACTAGGAGATTGTGCCTCAAGGATCCAACAAAAATATCCACAAATGGGATAACTGGCTCTAGAGCAAAGATTCCTCTGGAATTGCCTATCATGTCCTCAACTCTGATAACTGTCCTCACTGTTTCAGTGGGGTCATCCTGTTTTGCATGCTGATGCACTCCATTCTAACAATCGTCCAAAACCTCACTCAATGCCAGATGGATGACATCTTTCTACCTGAGAATCAGATGCCAACAAATCACTCATAGAGGGGAGAAATATACATGAGTTTAAATGATGCGCCACCATCGCAAAAAGGAGTCAAAAGAATTTGAGGGCCCATTTTCCAGTCTTCCCTTCCTTTTGTCAAATGACTACCCCATTTACTTACTCACTTATTTAGTATGTTTTTCTTTTTTCCCCATTTCTCTATAACAAAAGGCTGAAATGTGAGCTTGAAGCACCACCATTCTCTGAGAAGCCTAAACTCTAGTCTATGTTTAAAGCTTGCTAAATTCTTATTCAATCCCTCCTTCCATCCCAACGCCCAAACCCTGCATGCTATCCCAGGTTTAACAGCCATTACCCTGCCTGTCTTAGTCAATATAAAGTTTCTGTTTTAGAACCCCCACATGTTGTATTTCTCATGTTATTATAACTTCCTGCCTGCATTGGTCATCTCCCGGTCTTAAATTAACCTGCCAGTCTTCTAGACAGCTTGCTGCAACTTCTGTATTACTGCCTGCCACTTCCCCCTTGAAATTTTATGCTATGGTGCTTTCATCTGTATCTTAAACACTATGAACCAACTTCCTAGCCCTCCCACTCTTCATAGGATAGAAGACAGTTACAACCTTGCTCTGGATTAGGACTTGGTTTAAGGGAGTGATGTTGCTGATTTGACCTTCTTTACAGGTCACTGAGACTTTCTATCAGCAGTGAGGCTGTTCCACTTTCTTATCATTTCAGTGTTCATTGCAGTAGTACTTTGGGTTTCTTTCAGGAACTTTTCCTAAAATGAAACCTGATACACTGGTAGATGCCTATCGTCCCAGCATTCTGGGAGACTGAGAGAAGAGAAACACAAATTCAAGCTCAGCCTGGATAATTCAGCAATTTAGCAAGACACTGTCTCAAAATAAAAATAAATAGAAAAGAGGGCTGAGTCAGAGCTCACTGTGAAGTTCCTGGGTTCAATTCTGAGTACTATCAAAAGAAAATTATGAGGGCTGGGAGTTTGGCTCAGTGGCTTAAGTGCCTGTCTTGAGGTTGTGAGTTCAATCCCCACTGCCAAAAAAAAAAAAAAAAAAAAAAAAAACCCAAAATTATGATATCTGCCTCTTTCATTTAAACGATTAAATACCATTGTAAGATTACAAATTAGCCTAATTTAAAGATTTTATGTCTGAAGTAATAATGAAGCCTAACAAGGAAGGAGATAGGGTAAAAAACAGAAATTAAGAAGTAAAACCACACAAAGTCCCTTATGTGGGTATAGCTTCGGAAACTGCAAATAACTATGGACCCAGCCTCAAATATCACTGATCACAAATCACTATAAGAGAAATAATGATTATCAAAAAGTTGGCAATATCGTGAGAATCACCAAAATGTGCTTCTCAGAACAAAGTATGCCCAAGTGGTGGTTGAATGCGGAATCACCAAATTAAAACAACAACAACAACAACAACAACAAAAAAGCCTGTCTGGGGAGTATAATCAAATGAGGCATGTCTGTGTTAAGCCACTTCAGAGGTTCAGAGCCAAGAGTTTCAGTGTTACTGGGTCATCTGTAATCTTTTAAAGACTTCCCAGTTTTCTTTAGTGATTGGCCCTGCAGTCTCCTAAAGGTTTTACCCATTGTTTCACTTACTCAAACAAAACTGAGAAACTATTGACACATTTAGTGATGTTCCTTTTCTTACTCAGAAAATTGCAGTACTATTCAGTCTTATGTACAAACGTAAATTTATTTTGTTTTTAAACTATAACTTGATTGTGATAAAATATTTTTGTTGATTTACAAATCATACACATGGACACAGAATAATTCAAATCACAAATGAAATGTGAAGATCCAGTTAAATAATTGGAGTAGGAAAGGCTTATCTGTGTTGGGAAATTGAACTAAAAATGACTATTGAAGTTCAATGAAACCCTATTTATTCATCTGATATCAGGAAAGTCAAAGTGGAAATACAGTGAAAGATTGTGTCTGCTAATATTAGGAAATAGAAGTCCTTTCTCAGTAGGATAAATAAAATGTTTAACAACAAATACTAAGAATAATTTCTGCTGTGAGTTTTTATTTAAATATTTAATAATTTTGAAAAATGTCCCCAAAATTAGCTTGATGGTATCTATAGAAATCTTCCTCAATGAACATTTTTGAATCTACTGTTGACAGTTAATATCCACATATAAAACTCTGAAACTACATCGTGAATTTAAAAATCTCTAAGTCCCCCAAAAAGGAGTTAACCATGAAAGGCAGTTCATGGCAAAAATTAATTGAAACTGGTACTACATTGATCAGAATGGAAGAATCAATTTAAATTCAGTATGATGCAAGTAATGCTTTTCCAATTACTTGCGATGAGCCCATAATTTATGTTAAATATTTTCCTTCACCACCTAAGAATTACCTTATCAAATAAAGACTAAAAATATGTTTTGCAGTAGAATGTAAAAATGGTAGGAACTATTAATTTACTTATGAGTATGTTCATAAAATATTAGTTTATTTATACGATTATGCCTATAACTCAGTGCTTCATAATTTCTATAGTTTGTCTCATAAAATGTGTTTCAAAGGAGTTTAAAATGATTCTTAGCATTATTTTACCTTTTAAAAATAATGAGGTATTGACAGTTGTAAGAATGTAAATATTTTAGATTCAGAATCAAAATGTCAGAAATGTGTATATTTGTCCTAACATGTATTAGGGTCTGGCCTAGATTCCCAGTCTCCCAAACGAGTGTACAGCAAAGGCTTAAATAAATGAGACAAGTGGTATGATTTTAGGGCTCCAGGAGGAACAAAATACTCTGTGGAGTTCAAAACTCTGGGGGCTAAGACAAAGAGCTTCTCTGGGCCACCTGTATTTATTACATTTTCAAACAAAGAGAGGAGATACAGAGGAAAGCATGGGAACTGAGCGGACCTTGGGAGTCACTTCAAAGACTTCTTCAAGTTGTAAATTATGACAATTTTGGAGAACTGCCTTATTTCCATGATGACATTTATGGTAGGAATGAGATGACTGCAGGAGTGAGATGCCTGAAGCTGCAGTCTCTATCTAGTTAACTGGGGTTGGAGCCAGGTGTCCTCAGCTGTGGCCTCACCTTGCCCTTTGAGGCAGCTCTGGCCTCACAGGCCACTACAGGCCTCAGCCAGGACCAGGGTTTCACAGAGGTTCACTTACTATGAAACAGCTCCCTTTGCCAGGTAAGGGGCCTAGGCCTGGGACAGACTCACAGATAAACATAGAAAGCCAATTAGTTAATTTTAAATCCTGCTTGGAGCCACTACATAGTGGTCTCCAACAAAGATGAAAATACTGATTCATTTGTCCATTTTTATATAAATATCTTCCATATTAATTAGTGATAGAAAATTTGGCAGCACCTTTATATTCACCAGATATTAGCATATTACTATTCCAAAATATCTTTGAAAATCATATTGATGTTAACGAAGTTATTGAAATACAGCCTTTCTGTACCGTATTTTAACACAGCTAGATATGGCAAGGAAAGGAGTTACTGACAATTGACACTTACTGACCATCTGACATTGGCACAAATTTTACATTCATAAAAATTATTTTCATGTTAATGAAAGAGAATAAAAGGAGCTAAGCAAAATTTAGTCAACATCACATTTGAAAAAAAAATTAGCAGCATTACAAAGCAGGTATACGTCATCTCAAGATCTGTGCTTTTTCAATCAAAGTACATGAGCCTAGGATTGAAAAACTGCTTAATGCCAAGTGTTTAGTAATTTGTGCCTTAAGCCCTATGGTGTCACTGGAATTAGACATCAAGGTATATGGTCACTCTGAATGGTCATGATGGCATAGTTTTCATAAACATGAAGCATCACTTCTCACAATAGATGGGTCATTCAAAACCATTCTTGGCCTAAGAATTGTATGGATATGTGGAAAATTCAAGTGCAAAATCAAGACAATAAAGGCCTTGGAAACTGGAAAAATGTTTAAGGAATCTAGGAAAAAGAAGTCTATCCAATTAAAGAAAAAGGTTCAAAATAATATTGAGTAGTTAGGGAGAGAAACCCACTTGGGATCATAATTTTAATTCTTTCTACTGATAAGAACATTATATATTCTGGGATTGCAGATTACCACATGTTAGCTCTGAAGAATCCATTATCAAAAACAATTACAGCACTTCACAGATGTTTGTATACCTCACAGTTGTGTGTATCACACTAACACAAATGCAATTTGTGGGGAATGTTTTTAAATAACACTAATTACACGTTTGGGTTCTCCTCATTAATGAAGTTAATTAATTTCCTCTCTTTTTTTGGAAGGTGAACTAAAGAAGAATATTTAGGAAAAATCTTTCTAACTCTTCTTCATGTCCCCATTGTAGAAGAGCAAGTTGGTAATGGCGTTACCTCTCTGGGTTCTCGTTATACCTTTTTAAATTAATCATTGAATTATCTATACTTAATCTGTCTCTTTGGATCATAATGTATAATTTTCTTTATTAACCATAGGCTAAGAATCTCATTTGCAAATCAAAAATCCAAGATGCTCCAAATTCTGAGTGTCAATATGAAGTTACAAAGGGAAAATTCCTATCTGCCTTGTGTGATTGCTCACAATCAAGATGCAAGCATACTAAAGTATTCATGAAACCATTTTCAGGCTATAGGTGCAAAATGTATATGAAACATAAATGAAAATGAATTTTAAGCTGACACTTGGGTCCCTTCCTTACTATACTGACATATATTTGTAAGTTTTCCAAAATCCAAAATAATCCAAATCTGAAATAACTTTGATTCCAAATATTTCAGATGAGGGATATTCAGTTTGTACTGTTACCTGCAATATCATTTTCTCTCATGAAATATATCTAGTAAATGGTGAGTCATTAGAGTTAATTTAGGAAAAAAATTTCATTTCGGTCACGGTATGCTAAATTACTTTATTATTATGTTGCTCTTAACTGACACATGTTGAGTACACAGTTTTGTTGCTTTTCAGATTTTAAATCTTATTTTGATGTACTATAATTTCTCAATGAAATGTAATTTTAATACAAATTAAATTTTTCCTGATGCTTTATTACTTCTTTGGATGAATATTCAATATAATAAAATGGCATAAGAGAGCTCACACTCCATTTACAGTGCTCTTTCTCCAATTATCTCCACAGGATGCCACTTTAACCACAGAGAATAAAAATCTATTTCCCTATAAAATCATTTCTAGTTCCATGTTATAAATAATGTATTTCATATGTCATGACATGTTATTGAGCCATTGTTTTCTGATTCAAAGCAACACCCCATTTCTCTCCTCTCTCTGTCTCTCTGATTTATCCATGTACATTTTTATCTATCTATCTATCTATCTATCTATCTATCTATCTATCTATGATACCCTAAGACACATTATAGCACAGATTAGAAGTAGTTTACCCTGCCAAGAGACACATACTGCTTCCTCAATATTTCTAGAGTCTTGAAGGTAGAACAGGCTTACAGACAAAGGCAATACTCCTACTGGGGTGAGAATTACAATTCTTCCCACCTCTTGTGTAAACCTGTGGATTGGAGAATTAAAGCTTATAGTGTACAAAATTAAAAGAACAGTAGGGGAAAAATGGCATGCTTTAAAGAGTTTAGACTTTGGATGCAGGCTCATTTGATGACACGTAAGAAGATTGAAATTTAATATTCTTAAAAGGAACAACAAAAATGCCTCTAGCATTGTTTAGGTAGTAGGAAAGAACGAAGACGTTTTCAATTCTGTTTGCACTGTTGTTTTAAATAGATGTGCTTCCATGTGAAACTGACATTTATTACTAATACTTTTTACATGTAAGAATCAGTGAAAAAAGTGGATTATAATTGTAATTTCCAATTTTAGTCTAAAAGGATAGAACAAAGAAAGAACCATTCTTATTTAAACTGTAATTTTCTAAGCTGTAGGTAGAACACTTTTGGAAGGAATCAGATAAAGAAAATGACAATAAACATCCAAACAACTTTTAGAACCAAATAACTGTTCCATCCTGTGTGTGTGTGTGTGTGTGTGTTCACTAACATTTTAAACTGCCAAGAATGAATAAAAATGACCTTTCCTCATTGAATTCAAAATAAGTAGGAAAATTCTCCTCTGACTGACTAATAAGTCTGAGCATCATAGATTTATTAAAATCACTTCTAACACATAAAATACAAGTTTTTCAAAGGAATTTTCCTGGTAGTAGCTCCACTGAAAGCAAGTAGCTTAAACGTAGCTATCAGTTCTAATCCTACATTTCCTTTGGCAGCTTTATTGTGCAACTCCATAGCAGCTCTGATGATCCATATATGAGGGAGACAGTGAGCACTCCAATTCACAGCAATTTTAAAAATTGTCAAATGCAAGAAGTTAGAATAGTTTTTCACACTTTGTGTGCACATAGAATAAACCTTGATGATTTTTCTATAAGTTAACATACGGCAAGGAAGAACCCACACTGAATTTTGTAGAACAGTTAAGAACTCCTTCTGTTGCTTGTATTGTTTAAATATAAAGCATCCTCTGAAGACTCATGTATTCAAACCTTGGTCCCTAACACAGCAAAGTCCAGAGGTGAGGCTAGAGAGGTGACTGGATCAGAATGGCACTAACCTCACCAATGAGTTAATTCATTGATGACTTTATAAGTGAATGGGTTATCAGAATTTAGGTACCCAGTGAAGGAAATAGGTCACTGGGTGCCTTCCTTTAAATAGTGTCCCCACTATTCTGGGTTTCTCTCGCTCTCTGTGATCACTGCCTGCCATGGAATGAGCAGTTTTCCATTTCCATGGTGAAGTCTGTTAAATGTGAACTGAATCAGGAGGAACAATGAAACGAAAAAAACTTTTTCTTCTTTAAATTGAGTGTGTCGAGTGTTTTACCCCAGCAGCAAAGGTAACTGACACTGCTGTGTTCACACATTTCGTTGGCAAGCTCCAGAACTATTTTCTGATAGAAGAAATCATTAGCTAATTAGTCAAAAGACTCAGGATAATAATTATCTAAGCAGATATATATTGATGCAAGTTCTTTACTTTTGTAAACATTTATATGGTACATGAAATCACTATGATTCTAAAAATTGTGTGCTAGAGCATGTCTGGTAGTTCTTGTATATAGCTGCGTATTGTTTAATTAAGCCTTCTAACATTGAATTCTAAAGAATTTCCAATGCTAGTAAAACTAAAGCAGTGTTAATGTGGTTATATTTAGCGTTACCACTGTTTATGTGCAGACAAGACAAGTTGACAGAGACTCAGTTCTTCGTTTTGTTTTTATGTTAAATTCTTTTATTTTTTTGAGATGGAGTCTTGCAGTGTCGCCCCGTCTGACCTTGAACACAC
Organism: Dasyprocta punctata; assembly: GCA_004363535.1. Classification (NCBI taxonomy): domain Eukaryota; kingdom Metazoa; phylum Chordata; class Mammalia; order Rodentia; family Dasyproctidae; genus Dasyprocta; species Dasyprocta punctata. Next base: position 17,227 of record RJWM01017436.1, on the reverse strand, counting down.
TGCTATCCTCCTGTCTCAGCCTCCCTCCCCTACGAGTGCTAGAATTAAAGGCATGCACTGCCACGCCTGGCTGAGATTCAATTCGTGATATGTATAAATTGTGCTAGCCATGCAGATAGGTTCTCATGATCCTATTATTAAACTTATGACACCTAGATAACCTTTTTCTTTGATGTAAATTGATTTGTCATAATTCATTTCAAAGTCCTTTTGTAATGACACTAACGATAAATTCATAACATGCATGTATACATTTGATAAGTTAATAATAATTCACAAACATTATGAACTAGAATATGGTACAGCATGACAGGGTATGTAAAGTATTCTGTCAGAAATGTTGTATACAAGTTGAGTACCAGGAATCATTATTTTGTTATTTACTTCTTCCTGACAAGCTAATAGATTTCTAGGCTTGAATTAAAACTAGTGTTGCCAGCTCATTTTTTGATTTGTTTACAATTTATTCTTTCTTCCAGTGTAAACTGAGTCACTTGCTTTTTTCATTTTTAATTTTGTGTCTTGTCTCTGTAACATGTCTTTTCTCATTTTGCTTAAGAAAAAACTTACTAATTTAATTCTTGAGCAAGCTTAATTCAAATGATTTTTATTAGGATTTAATTTTCCCCATTTTCCTGTCGTTATATTTGATATTTTACCATGTTGTCTATTGTTTTTGTCTGGTTTTGGTTTTCATTTCAAAGCACTCTGTTGGCTATTACATCTTTGAAGATTCCTTAGCCTCAGATTTCATTGAGAAATTCAAGAAGTATTATTTGCATCTCTTAAATTCACTCTAACACTATAGCCTATAATCTTCTGTATCTTCAATCAATCCCAACAAGTAACACATTTTTGTCACTGTTTCAAATCTTGACCCTCTTCTAATTATTCTCAAATTGTACAGAGCATAATGAATAAAAGAAATGTCTACAAATGGAATCTAAAATTCTCTTTTATACTGCACTTCACCACCACAAAGCATATACAGATAATAGCTCAAATTGACTGCATTTAGAAATACTCATGTGTATATGTTAATATATGTGAATATTTATAAATACATATATTTGACTTTTTTTTGAAAACACTATTCTTTAAATAATCATTTTTTAAAAAATAAATAAGTAAATAATTTTTTAATCCATGTCTTTTTAAAGTAACATAATTTTCTTTCTTCATACTCATTATCTTTGAAGCATTTCTATTTTGTCTAACTGTTTCAATGTAAATATTCATAATCAAAATGGTTATTGGTTATTTCATTATTCTATTTCATTGTAATAAACTGAAATCATAGAAATAGTGTAACTTGACAAATAATAATGAAGATTTTGAATGATGGTACTAGTATCAAATAGCAGACTAAACTTTGAATACAAGTAAACCAGAAATCTTTATTCTCAGGAAATGACTAACAGAAAAATAATTTTAAATGTTTAAATTAAACTAGTTGATATTGCATTAGTGAAAATGTTTTAATGATATTTGCATTGGATTTTACCAGCAGATTAATCTATTCTATAATTCTTCTTTAAAAAACAGCAAGGCCTTCTAAAATTGTTTGTAAAACAATTAAGCTTTTCTGATAATTTCATTTAAGTAGTATTTGGTGTATATTTTCTGAACTTGAAAAAATGATCTCGACCTTTGGTTTGAATCACAGATTCAGAGATTGCCTAGTTATTTGGGCTCTGAAATATTTCCATGAACATTACAAAGAGTGAAAACTTGGCATTATTTATTTTGTCTCATTTTTAAAATAAAGTATAAAATAGACACAGTATTCCAGGTAAAAATTCCTAAAACTTGGCATATATACAAGTATATGTATATTAAAGTTATAAGAGCAAACAGAAAATATCAATAAACATTTGAAAATACACAGATACATATATATGTACACATAAAAAGAAATTTGAATGTGTTAACCTCTTTAGCATTCATCACACATTATAATAATGGGTGGAAAATGTATAAAATATTTCAGAGTAGAATGTATTAGTAAAATTTTAAATATATATTCACAGGAAATATACAGAATATGTGCAATTAAAATTACATCTGATGTTTGGATTATACAGGGTTTACACTGCTGTTGATATATTTCTATATTTTGAATATTCTGAGAAAAGCATATAACATTTGCAATAAGAAAAACACTATTTTCAGTCTACAGATATTAATAACTGTTTTGAAAGAGTTGTTAAAATTGTACAGACACAATTTACCTATTCTTAACATTTACATTTTCACTTGGATTAATTTCAAAGTGAGTTAATTTGGGCTAAAACTGGTAAACAACTCCATGATGAAATTTCAAATAATATAAAGACAAGATAAATATATAACATCAAAACAAAGAAAAATCTACTGTAATATTTATCTCACAAGTATTTGAAACCAGTACCTAAAATGAGTGGTTTTTGCAGGATGGAAAATAACTGTGCAGACACTGAGTCAGTAAGTGAATTCTCCAGTAGTAGGTGTCACAATAAAAAAAGAAAATCCATACAGTGAAATTTTGATTAATAAGGCCATAGATAGGAGAAAATATCAGAAAATGATCTTAAATGTCTCTAGAATACTTCCTTCCATTAATAGATAAAAATATACATAAAACCTAACAGCTCGATGTGAAAAAGAAGCAACAAGAAAAAAGAAGCATAAAAACAGAATTGTCTACAAAAAAAATCAATATATGAAGGAGACAAGAAAGTCTAGAAAATATACCAATATCTGTGCTGTAGGGGTTTTGCAAAGAGTAAAATGATAGTGGAATGAAAGAAATAATCAAAATAACCCAAGCACTTTGGACTTTTAAGTGTTAAATGATTCCCCAATGTATGGCCATACTGTCTTGAAGTTTTGTAATTTAATGAATAGTGTCATGAAATTTTTCACAGGGGAAAAATAGTTACAGGCTAATAGACTACATCCAAATAAATAAGACTGCATATGCAATTGAAGCTTACATGTCTTGTTCTTGCTCTTACCTTCTCTCTGCAATAAATGGGCATAGGTTCCACTGCCACCTGGCAGCATCTGTGTTTTTTTGGCTTGGTGTCTTCCAAGCTCATGCCAAGGAATTCCATGACACGTTCAATCAATGCTACAGCCAGTGACAGGCAAAGAAAAAAAAAATAGAATATTAGACAACGAATGTCCCTATGCGTTCATTCTTCAGGTGGAAATTCTCTGAAGCACATCACCCACACTAACTCACAGAGACCCATTAGTCACACACACACACACACACACATGCATGCATGCACACACGCATGTCTACAGCTATCCACTGGGATCGCTCACATGATAATAGTGGCTCTACTAGTTGCCATCACTTGTTTCATCTCTTTCTTCTGCCCATCAGGAATGTATCCAAATTAACTATTTAGAATTAATTATTTATGCCAAGCCCTGGTTTAAGGAAATGCAACCTATGAAAAAAAAATAAGGCTTTTTAGCTTTTTATGGGACTTTTTATCAGTAATTTTACAAAAAGCAATGTCGTCTGAGGAAAATGTCCAGTCTAAAATGCTCTGCCTTTCAACTGGCACAAGAATAAAACGAACACATTTGACAAGGTGCCAGGATCCAGTCATTTTCTGAGATCTTAAAATATGTCTGAAAAATAAAAAGATTAAGGAAAGCCAAAGGAAGCCAAAGATAATGAAATTAAAGGCTGACCCCAAATGTGCAATGGAAAAGAATCCCGGGAAAATAGCCATAAAACTCACTGAAAAGGAAGACAATAAATTAGAGCTATTTGCTTTATTAAATGAGAAGGTTAATGACATCGATAGATTATTATTTTAAAAGTAAGATTCGAGAATAAGAAAGCAAACATTTAAAATGAGGTAAATTATAAACACTATTTTAATCAGTGATAACTTCTAAGTAAATATATTCATCTGCCTTTAAGTCTTATAACAAATTGGTATGCACTTTCTGATGTGCAAATTTTTTTTCTTTATGATAAAACCACATTACATGGACTAGAGAAAATAAGGTCTGTAACATTAAAATGGTAGCATAAACCAGAAAGATCTAATCAAAGTTGCTGAACATACAGGAAAGTTAGATTTCTTGATAATGTAAACAAAATACAGGAACAGGAAGGGATGAGAAGAATATAAGAGAAAGGGAACTTGAGGCAAATATAAAGCTACCATTTTCTACATTTTATATCATTAATAAACAAGCAAACTCTCTAAACTTGAATGATCTGGAAATTCAGTTTTAAATATAGTATTTTGAAGCAAAGCTAACTGATAGACATATAAATTGAAAAGTAATTAGTAAAATATTGATTGTTAAGGTAAGAGAATTATTTTTACTGTGATAAATTCATAGCCTTTTGAGTGAAAAATTAGAGTCAGTTGAATACTTATAAATCAAAAAAAAAAAACTCAATAGAATGTTCTCCTGGTTAAGCAAACAACACTGGGGTCATAATGATGGGAACCTCAAGAAGGCTGCTTCTTATGTCTTGCTTCTCATCTATACATTGGGGGCAATCATAGGAAGTACCTACTATTGGCTGTGATGAAGATTAAATAAAAGAAAACTTATAAAAACTTAGAAGTATCCAGCATGTGTAAGAAATCAATTAATGAAATAGACCATGTGTTAGTTTGCTGAGGGTTCTACAGCAAGGCAATAAAAATTTGAATAGTTTAAATAGAAATTTACCATCTCACAATTCTGGAAATCAGAAGTCTAAGATCAAGCTGTCCACAAGACCATACTCCTTGCAGGCACTAGAGAAAGATGGTTCTGGGGCCTCCTTGTTAACTTTGGGAGCTCTTGGTTTGGCAGCATAATCGTTGTAATTTTCGTAGTGTTTTCCCAAATTGTCTGTGTCCAAATTCCTCTTTTTATAAAGGTACCACTGACAGCGGATTAGGGGCCCACCCTACCCCAAGATAAGCTTATCTTAACTAATTGTGTCTGTGACAACTATTTCCAAGTAAGATCACATTCTTGGATACTCGAGATTAGTACTTCAACACATGAATTTGAAGGAGTCACAATCAATGTCTAAAACTTCCTTATGAAAGAACCAGATAATTAGAGTAACAGATTTAACTGTCAGTTGAGTCAAAAACTGAAAAGATTAAAGTGAGCTACAGTATGAGAAGGGCAAAGTGCAGATTGGGTTGTGAATTATATACCCAAAAATACAATTTGAAATTCTATTCTCACATACAGTTATCCGTTTAAAATTAAAATACAGGGTGAAAAATTATTTATTTTAATCAATTAATGATTAATAGTAATTACGACAAAGATAAAGCAAATATTAACACTTTCAATATAACTTGTAATTTAAATGGCATTTATTCAGTGGTCTGTTTTGCAACTTCATTTGACAATGTTGTTAAACTAAATCTAATACACTACATTCCACGACATTCCTAGAACTCCAAATTAAATTCATATTTTATTTTAAAATTTGACAAATGGTTCGAACCAAAAGTGCCATGGAACAAACATCAGCCTTTTTTATTTAGAAGTTTGACTGAAAAGTATACTAGATAAGTTCAATTTATCTGTCAGACATGATACATATTGGTAAAACATCTTTGAAATAGCAACATAGTATTTTTATCACTTATGTGAGTCAAAAAGCCTGTCTCAGAAATTGACGTGTTTTCAAGCAATCTTGGAAGGGCTGGTCTGTTTTAACAAGACTTGCCTGACTCAACTCATAGTGTACACTCTACTCCTGATATTTTCTCTCCTATTAATGTAACTTCATTTTTACATAGCATTTGTAACTATCAGACATTATATAATTTGCAGGTAGTTTCTGAAGTGTTGCCATTCACTGCCTTCACTGAAAGGAAAACATGAAGGCAGGAAGGAAGCTGTGCGCCTAGATTTCCTTTGTGTCCCAAACCTGAGTCCAGCCTGATCGAAAAGCATAGAGGAAGCACTGTGAATACCCTTGGTCAGGCAGAAGCTACAAAGTATTCTCAGGGTAGCTATAAAGGGTTTTCTACTTCAAATGCCTATTTTAATTTCTATTCTAAGCATAGATAAGAAAGATGCAAATAAAGAAGAAAGAGTACAAGAAACTATCTCTAATCAGGTGTGAATAGTTTCAGGTATTCAGTAGACTAAGGCAGGATCACAGTACAAGGTCAGCCCAGACAAGTTAGCAAGACTCTGCTTCAAAAGCAAATACAAAACGAGCTGGAAATATATCTCAGTGGCAGAGGACCCCTGAGTTTGATTCCCAGTGCAGAAAAAGATGGAGGGAGGGACAGAGAGAGGAAAGGAGGGAAGTGGATGCTGGGGGAGGGAGGGAGAGAGAGACGAAGACAGAGAGACACAGAGACTGTTAAAGTTATAGTTTTAAATTAAAAATTATTGCATACATATGTGTGTATATGTATAATATTTTGCTGTTTGGCTTATTAAATTTAACACGATTCAACTTAATCTGACTTCAAAAATGTGCTAAATTGACTTAAACACTTGAGAGTAAGACACACCTCTGTTTCTTGGCAGTATCAGATGGAGGAAAGACCCACCAGGGGGTTACGCTACATTCTCCAGTGAGAATACTGACTAGTATGCATGTGACCCATTAATCTTATAATGACATTCCTTATTATACTTTGCAGAAACCTACAACTTTTCAAAAAAATTTTTTGGTATGAACATTTTTCTGAATCTTTTCTGTCTGAATGAATCCATTACAATTTATCCCACATTTTCAATTTATATTTATAATAAAGTCATAATTATACCTTTTTTATAAAAGAAGAAAAGAAAACAAATTCAAAACAAGGTAATAGGAGAAAAATATGCTTTAACAGCATAAGATAGATGTTACAATGTGATATTCATCTTACTTTTGACAGAAATAATGTACAACTATTAAGTCTTTACCTACTTTAAGACACTAACATTATCATTAAAAGTTTATCGTATAATTTTCTACACCAGAGATAGACACACTAGTCCAAAGTTTGACTCATGAGTTTCCCCTATTAATTCTAATATTCAAATTTTCAATGTAGTGAAGTTTACTTAAATCAACTCTAAAAAATTGAATCTACAGGATAGGATTAAATGTGCTATAAGCACACACACACACACACACACACACACATACGGACACCCCAACACACATACACGCACACACATGTGCACACATACACAAGTACACCCCAACATACACAGAGACTTCTACCACTGCACTCAAATTTCCCCACATGAAGCAAAGGAGTCTAGATTTGAAGTGGAGTTCAGCACTTAAAAAAAAAAAAAAATCTCTGCCAGTATCACAAGCTTTAGTAAAAACTGAGTTAAGAGGGCTACGATATAATATAGTTCCCAAAAGAACATATATGACCTCTGACTGCATTTCATAATATTTCAGCAACAAAGAAATGATATATTCATTTTCTGCTCGGTGAATTCAATTTAGCTTCCTAAATTTCCACTAGATTATGAAAAGTGAAATTCATTCAGGAACACTGATGATTTCTGTATCACTTAGGAAAATGAAACTTGTAAAATATATAGGGAATGAAGATCTCTATAAAAGAAACAGCTAAAGAATTAAATTTTACAAAGCAGTTAAATTTCTATAGTAATAACACAGATAATAGAACTGAAAGAAATGGAAGGTATATTTAAGATCATCTGGTAGATTAACCACCTGATACTGCAACCCTGTCAAAGATGGGATCTTAAAATTTTCCTATTTCTGTATGTTTTCTAGCAAAAGACAGGAATCACATCGTTAGGCAGATTTGATATGTCTTGCATGATAAAACTAAGTGAAACTTACAGGAATGTTTTTAAGTCTGTGAAATTTCACATATGAATTGGCATTTTGACCTGCATGCCATTGAAGATGATATGTTATTAGAAAAGTGAGACAAATATGATGAACAACAAATCTAAATAAATTCAACAAATGTGGTAAAAAACAATTACTGATGCCTCAATCATTATCAAATAGCTTATTCTTCAGAAGCTATTCCTTAAAAGCCTTGCCAGATCATTTGCTACACAAAATGTAACGGACTTAACACTAAATAATAAAACATGTTGAATGTATTATTTACACTAAATTATTACAATTTTTAAATCTTAAGTAAAATGATAGGTTCAGGCCTGTGAGAAAACTAGAGTGCATTCTTTCCACTATCTTGACAAATTGGCAAAAGCAAATGATAGATATTTGTCTGATGCAATTTTATTTTTCATTTTTTTCTAATTCATTTTTAAATCTGTTGGTAATAAGTAATTTAAAAACTGAAGTGAACCTGTTTGAGTAATTTATAGTTAAAATAGATTAGCCATGAATGAATAACATAGACTAGTGTAGTTGACAACAAAAACTATTATTAAGGGCCGAGAATACAGTTCAGTGGTATAAGCACCTGGTAAGGGCAAAGTCCTGAGTTTGACTGCTAGCTAAAAAAAAAAAAAAAAAAAAAAAAAAAAAAAAAAAAAAAAAAAAAAAAAAAAAAAAAAAAAAAAAAAAAAAAAAAAAAAAAAAAAAAAAAAAAAAAAATCAAAAGAAACTATCATTAAATTTTATTTATCACATACTTTCAACCTGGTAAGGCACTATAATGGACCTATTAGCATCTGATTCTCCTTGAATGTGTTACGCACATTGAATAATAGATTAAAAGAAGAGAAGCTCTTTCAATTCCTTGTTGCTAGAGTAGCAGACATGTATCTCAATTAATTATTAGTAATAATAGGTATTTTGTTGAAAATTTTAAAGTATTATACAGCAAAAACTCAAACATGTATCCTTCATTATTTAATAGTTATCGTCTGGAAAGTTTTAAAGGAATACAAATTTTGTTCATTTGAAAATGAATTTCCTTCAATGAGTTCATAAAGTAGAAAATATAAAAAGTAAGACCAAGGAAATGAACAGGTACATTTTTACAGACAACAATCAGGACTTAGTTTGGTTTCCTTTAAATTTAATTAAATGAATATTAATTTACTTATAGTCTTTAAAAATAGGAGCAATAAATACAATTAAAAGTATAAGACAGAGAACAATCTTAAAAACGTAATACATGTACCATACATTTTGTTATGTCTTGACATTAATTTTCATTGCATCTATTTTTAAATACTAAGATAAAAAGAATTAAAATTAATCAAATTAAATTTATTGAATTGAAATATAAATAATCTTAATGTAAATTGTATATTTCCATCTAAATTCTTCCCAGTTTAATTTAATACTATGGTTGCATTAACAAAGAAATTTTTATTATGATACAATATTTGTATACAATATATAAATGTTTAATCTAAAAATGTGAAGCAGGATCAACTTTTATTGCTTAGGAGTAAAAATTAAGTTCACTTTTCCCCAAGGAACTAAACTTGGGGATATCAGATTTCTCACAGTAAAGGGAAAACCTAAAAATCTATTGGAAAACCTGAGAAACATACAAAGGAAAACCAACAACAGCTGTAATGTAGTTCGAGGAGGAATCAGTAGTCCATAGCACAAGGTGGCAAAGCCACACGTTGAAACAGCTTAAAGTAGAATTTACTGCTTATGTTCTTTCTTCATCACATCGCCCTGGGCAAAACACTGCATTTCCTGGAGACTCTGCTTCAGTGAAATTTCAGAAAGGAAAATCCTTCTGCTGAGGAAGATTATTTTCCAGTTAACACTAGATCCTAGCAATGGTGGGAGCAGGTAACAATATACGAAGTTGGAAGAACACTTTTGGCATTGTCTTAGTCACTTTTCTCATTGCTGGGGCGAAATACCCAACACTCACAACTGAAAGGAGGAGAGGCTTATTTTGATTCACACAGTCCTGCGTCCACAGGCACCAAGGCAGAAGGGGCAGGGGAAAGCTTATTATGTCAAAGTGACCAAGAACCTGAGAACGGAGGTGCAAGAGAGGAGGAGGCACCCCTCAGGTCACACCCCAGTGAACCACCTCATCCAACCAGACCCCACCTCCTAACAGCAATCACTAATATCATCACTGTAATCCAAATCCAATCACTTTCCAAGCACATGAGGCTTTGAGGGTTATTTTAGATTTAAACAAGAATTTTTGCTCTGTGACAAACTCTGATAGACACGATCAAGTTGAACAAAATTCTTTGATAAAAATAGTGCTTGATTCAAGAAACAAATTTAGTCGATTTTGCAATGGGTTTTGGAGTCTAGATTGTGGACACAAGACTTCCCAAACTATACCGTGCTCATTCTTCATTCAATTCACTAGAATCGAAAATTATATTTCATTCATATCACATTTCCTGCCCAAGAAGCTTATACCATAGGAAAATATGACTCACAGGGAAATTCTTGATAGTTCAGAAGAATATAAAATAAATTTAAAGAAAAATGCTTCCAGAGTTGTCTTCAAAAGAACCAGCATTAAAAATCATATGAAAAGATTACACATGAAAGATTTTGCAAATCTACACTTGAACAAGTGGAAAGATTTGCTTGGAAAGACCTAGACATTAAAAATAATAATACTAATAATAATATAGAATTGAGTAACAGTTCAGCTAATGGAAAGAACATACCATAACACTGCATAGAGTGATAGGGCAGATTCTTCCTTAAAGCATCAAAAGGTGATAGAGATGGTGAACACTAAAAACGGACCAGTTAGTCAGAACATGAGCTGTTTAGGAAAGATCTCATTAAACACAGAACACGCTGAGTTGTGCAAATATTTGAGACTGCATACCTAAGTCATTTTAAAATAAAGCATGAAATCTTTGGATTAAAAAGATTGATGGTGTAGACATCTTGTCACCAGAATGAACCTCAAAATTATTATTAGCCTGTTGTCCTATCAGTTGTGCTACTTGCTTGCAAAAACTAAGGCCCTGGTGCTGACAAATGCTTCCAAGTCATCACACATTCCCAGCCGCAGAGAGGGCTCTAAAGGAGCACAGTCTCTGGTTCCGATGCCTTATGGACACTGCAGGGACTGGGATCCTTCTAATCTCATTATCATTATAAAAGCACAGCCCACAGGTGCCAATACAAAGCTGAAAACCCAATTTGTAGAAGAGTAGAAGAGGCACCCTGATTCCAGGTAATCCCCTTCTCCATTAAAAGCCATGACCATGGCAAGCCTACCACACATCCTCATAACCCAGGCCTGGTAACAATCGGAAGACCAGCCCTGTGTGGTCAGCGTGCCTTTTGGGCGTGAGCCTCCCCCTTTTCATTCATTGAGTACAGAAAAAACTCCCTGCCTGCTCATAGAGCACTTTATTTTTGTATTTGCAAATGGTATTGAGCAGAAAAAGAGCATACACATCTAATAACAACTTCAAATTAAAGTTTAAGTTCATAAAATAAGGCATAGTACAATATTTTCAAGTATGAGGGGAAGCTGAAGCAGATAAAAGTAAGATAAGTAAAATATTGTGAGAAATAAATTGTGCAATAATAAGAAATGAAACACAGGTTACTAAACATTCCAGCAAAGCTAGAGAGAAAAAAGAATTTGGAGAACAATGAAAAGTAAATTTCTTACAGAATGTAAATTAGGAAAATACAGGAAAACAATAATAAGACTAGCAATTTTTAGAATAAAACTGATAAACAAATTAACCAATTAAATATCTAAAATACTAGAAAATTTAGGTGCTGTCAGCAAGCATTAAGAATATTTGATTATATGAAAATCCTTCTTTGCTATAGAGCATGAGTTTCAAATACTAAAAATTACAAACTTGAAAAGACAATATATTACCAATTTTTTTCAGAAAATAGGAAAATATGTAAGGTCTATCCGTTTAATTTTATGAAGCTTATGTAGTATTGAGAGCCAAATCATAAAAATAATTACAGAAATGGACTATAAACTTATTTAAGTATCTATTTAAAAGACTTTTCCTTCTTACCATATTAAAAAGTAAGCACAAAGGGCAAAAAAATCCACGAAAATCTTTTGATATCCATTTCATCTGAATATGACCATGTGGTTATTTTCTGACTAATAACATGTAAGCAGAAACTGTCTTGAATGCAAATTCAAGAGAAAGTTGAAAATCTTCTCATGCCATATTGCACATAGTTTAGTGATCATATCTCCAGTAGTCTTAATATACTGTGAATAATTCTTTGGAATAATGGCTATTTATAAACAGATAATCTAAAAGGGAGATAAAAATCTGAATTAATGGAGGATGAATCCTACCAATAGAGCCTCCCAGTTCTAGAATTTCAAAACATGAGGAACAAATTAAGTCTACCTTTGATTTATTTTAAATTAACCTGTTAGTGTAGCCATACTTAATATCAACTAACATAAACCTCCTTTTAAAGAGTTTTTTAATAAAACTAGAATATAATTAATGAATATAATTAATGACTCAAAATAAGTTAAAGAGATAACAATAAAATATCTATTGATTTATAGAACCATATCCATATGACAAGTATAGTTTCCTAGTCCCAAAGAATATCATGAGATGATGAATCTTCAGTGCTTAAAAACTAAAATGGCCCAAAACATAAGTGATGAGCTTCTTCTACTACATCTTCATATTTGACTGTAAGAAAACATATATAATCAATTCAATGCTTTAAAATGTTTATTAGATGTAAATCAGTCATTCTTAATTATGTAAAAATTAAACTGAATTATTTTTCTATGCAGTAAACAAGTTGAATTAAACACAGTTCTGCCTCTGGAATAAGACACCTGACGCTCCAAAGTAAACCAATTTTCCATTTGTCCCAAGAATACTCACTGGCAGTGTTCATAGCTTCACCTTTTATCCTGAGATAACTTGTGGATTCCAGTCCTACATTCACCCCAAAGTTTACAAAGGAGGTGGCTGTAGTTAGATTTTGTAGTGAAATTGTGGCACTGAAATGGTGTGCCAAGAAGGTAGTGACGAGGTTGTCAGCATTCCACAATGACACCTTGATTGAAGAAGGGGACAGAAATGGAAAGAAAGTTAAAAATCATGTGTCCTTGTGATTCAGGAGAATATGAGAAGCATGACATTGGGTGGACAGATGGCTGCTTCCATCCAACTGAGTGCAAACAGCAGAAGGCTTGTTATAAGACATTCTTTCACCAACTTCTGAACATTACACTGCTAAACTCTTACTTGATTATTCTCTAGGATATTAGAACTATACATTTTTGTCTTTGATTAAATGTTAAAATTAATTTGACATGTAAATATCAGTAAAAGTTTCTTTGCCATTAATAATAACTGCAAATTAATTAAATTCAACTTTGTCAAAGCAGTTTAAAAGGTTAGTGCAATATATTAAAGACACAAGAAAAAAATCTGTTATTATACATTATATGCATACTATATATATATACAAATATATATGCCTTATCTACATATATGACCATGCCATATATATGACATTAGTTCAAGGATCTCATTCCCAAATCTCAAATATCTTGAGGATGCTCAAGTCCTTTGTATAAAATTATCAAATGGTACAGTGTTTATATACAACTTGTGTTTTTCCATGTACTTTAAATCATACCTAGAGTATTTTTAATACCTAATCCAATATAAGAATATGTAAATGATTGCTATTCTATATTGTTTAATGACAAAAATTTTTATAAATAGGCTAGATAATTGCTCTTTAAATATTTTTAGTCATGCATGATTGAAGTCTCAACTTTGCCACCTATGTATATAGAAAGTAGATTATATATATAGCATACATATGTTTGTGATTGAATTAGTAACCTTTTATGTTTACCAAAAAGATGTGTGCTTTGCTATTGCCTACAAAGCAAAAGCTTATCATGACCTATTGGTACTGCCTTTTATTTGAAAAATCTGTGGATTATTACTAACTTCTGCCATATTTTTCAAAGGTCACAGAAACATCTGTTAAGCCCAAATTTAAATCAAATAAACCTGTGAAAACAGCAAAATGTAGTTCTTTCAGCCATATCTCTTCATTACAAATTGAGAAATATTTTACTGTTTGCTAAGAAAGCATATGTGTTGTTAAAATAAAAATATTCACACAGTATCTTTTCATCTATTTTGTTTCTATATTTTGGAGAGATTCATGATTACATCATTTCTTCAATCTTTTAATAGCAACTGCAGAGTTATTTATTTTTATAAGCACTCTTACCTGATCATTAAAACATGTGATATAATAACTCTCTTGTATTAATTCATCCTAAAATATTTGTATTTTGTTAAAAAATGTGTATTCTCTTTTGTAGGTCCCTATTTGAGTGATTCTCAGGTGTCTGAATTAAATCATTCTAGAAATTCAGTGAATTTTGCATGAAAATATTTGAAAAATGATTATGTACTTCAATTCCTATTTTATTTTAATTTTGAAGTAATTTCTACTTAAATTACCTTCACAAAATAGTGACAAGGAATTCTGACTTTAGCTCCAGTATACCATAGAGTGAGAGATCATCATTCCCAACCTTGCAATAAGAAAACCTGAAAAACACAAATCACTGACTTCTCCTGGAACTTGTAACTCATCATCTTGGCATCTAGAGAGAAGGTGCAGTCAGAGAGATACAGTGCAGTATCTGAGATTGGCTTACCTGGAGCAAGAGCAGCTGAAAACATAAACTGGTGGCAGAACTTTCATCACTATTTTAACGAATTAATGGAGGTTGCCTGTGGACTAGCATGAAAGTGAAAATCTGCCAGAACCCACTGCATTTTCCCTCCAGGAAACTACTCCTACTCTGCCTTGTGTTTTTATGTTGAAGATGCTAGAAAGATTCATTCATGGTACTCTTAGCAGCTCTGTGATTTCTTGAAAACCAAAACCAGATCACTGATTATTCCAATACAAGACCAACACATCATACAACAAAAACCTAAAAAAAAATAAGAAAGAAAGAAAGCATATGACTAGATACATGTTATGAGGTCAGACACATAGATCACAAAAATATCAGCAAATCAACTCTAGAGAGTTATGAAGAACTAAAAAAACAAATAGTATATATGTTAGGTATGCAAGACTGGTTTGTCAGTCAAATCCACATTAGCCAGTGACTAAGAACATAATATCACATGATCATATTAATTTTTGTGGAAATTCATTTGACAGTCAAATATTCATGATACACTCAGCAAAGTACGAATACAGAAAGCTTTATTAAATGATAAATAACATTTTTATAAAACCTATAGCCAGCATCATCATTATCAATGATGTTATTTTGTTTGTTTATTTGTTTGTTTTTGTTTTTGGTACTGGGAATCAAACTCACAATCTCACACCTGCCAGGCAGGCACTTAAGCCACTGAGCTAAATCCCTGGCCCTATCATCATTATCAATGAAAGATAGGACTTTTAAGGTAAAGAGTAAGGCTAGGGAAGGATTTCTGTTTGTCTTCACAACCATACTGGAAATTCTAGCTAGTACAGTAAGACAATGGATTTTCCCCACTGAATATGGGTTAATAACATTGAAACTACTCTAGCTGTTGCTTGCAACTGAACAATTAAATAAATGCAAAACATGGAAAGAACCAAGTGTCTCACATCTTAAGTTACAGATAAGCAGAGAAAGCACCTAGAATCATCCTTATAGTATTTGGTATTGAATTAGAGCTAGAGCCATCAGCATAAACTCATACTAAGCATAATGTAGACCTAAAGTTGGTAGCTATATCTTTCTGTCTATTGGACCTACACATACATGCTTATGTATACAAATATGGAAATATGTATACATGTATATTTACATGAACACAAGCTACATGGCCCTGTCTGCTGAGAAGGGTTAAAAACAGCAACACATTGGTGACAACAAACATACGGTGGACTCTCCAGTTACAACCGGCCTCACATATGAACAATTTGGGTTACAGCTGAATTTTTGAATTTTACTCCAAAGTCTTTTGTTACTATCTGAATACTGGCCACTTGCTTGGTTGTAAATAAAGACTTGCGATGCCAGAAAAGTATATGTAAGTGTACGTAAGCATCAGTCTGAGCCTAGATGCATGTGCTTGCAGACACGAGTTCAGTCAGTGCTTTACATAATGGCTGCTATTACTGCTATCAAAATGGATGCCAAAAGCTAGAAAAAAAGTGAAGGAAGGAAGGGAAGGTGAAGAATCTAATCACAATAGAAAGGAAGAAGGAAACTGTGGAGAAAATGAAAGTAGCATTTGTGGAACCTAACTCACTAATACATTCAGCATATTGAAATCCACCATCTTGACAGGCTTACAAAGAAAAAAATTTATATAAGGAAGCTAGCATTACCAGAGGTGTTAGTGAAATTAATACGTCATGATTATCGGTGTTAGAGGAGTTATGAAGACTATTAGTGTGGGTAAACAAAAGGCAGATGGAGGGCTATGGCCTCAGTCTATGATTTGTTAAAAAGATAGGGCTATAAATGCAGATTTTGTGAAGGATAATCCATCAAAAGGTGATAATGTTAAAACATCTTGTGTCAGTAAAGACTGGTTTCACAATTTTAATGAGGAACTGAGGTTCATAGCATGAGTAGGCATGGTGAAGTACCAGTGCTGATAAAAGGGTTGCTGAAAATTAGATATACCACTTCAAAACAATGACACAGAGAAATGATTTTTGCTCTCATCAAGTTTTCAACTGTCATAAAACCGGCCTTTTCTAGAAGAATATATCCAGGAGAACACACCAAGGAAGAGAAAAAAAAAATGCCAGGCAGCAAGGCTATAAAAGATAGGCTAAACATATTG
The DNA here is from genome assembly GCA_004363535.1 of Dasyprocta punctata. NCBI lineage: Eukaryota > Metazoa > Chordata > Mammalia > Rodentia > Dasyproctidae > Dasyprocta > Dasyprocta punctata. The sequence continues at coordinate 517 of RJWM01017436.1, read as the reverse complement.
CTATGTGCCAATGTGAGTCATTACTTCAAGATAAAGTGTCTCTTGGTTAATCACTCAGATGCCCTTAGAGTACTCAGAAAATAGAAAGTTATGAAGAATAGGGTAGTCATCTTGCAGAGATCTAATGCAAAACCTAGGTAACAAGAGTACTTTTTCTGAGTGGATCAGTGAAGCTTTCAGTTCCACTGTTAAGAAATATCTGGGGGACAAAGGTTCACCACTCAAGGCTCTCCTCATTATGAACAATGCTCCTGCTCACCCACAAGACTCAGAATTGGCTCAAGAATTCTCATAGCTCTCCGTCAAGTTCCTCCCACCTAATACAACCCCTCTACTGCAGCATAAGGACCAGCAAGTTAAAGCTAACTTTAAGAAGCTACATGCCAAGGAATTCTTCCTGAAGTGCTTCCAGATGATCTCAGATTTAACCATTAAAGAGTTCCGGAAGGCAATTACAACATTTTTTCCCATGTCGCGTTAGTTGAAAGATCCTGGACCAATGACTCTCTGTGGACAC
>RJWM01017435.1:0-42902 GCA_004363535.1 Dasyprocta punctata | reverse complement strand
GAGTACTACTCAGCTATTAAGAAAGATTGCATCGAGACTTTTATAAGTAAATGGGCATGACTTGAGACCATACTCATAAGTGAGATAAATCAAACCCACATGTGTAAATACCGTATTGTCTCCCTAGTGTAAGAAATGGAAAAGTATATATGATCCAAAATCTATAATAAATCCTATGTAAGGGTAAAAAACAACTCAAAGAGCAAAAGTAATTGGGAAGGGAAAAGGGGGAAAGAGGGAAGGGAAAAGGAAAAGATATCAATCTGTATATATGTATATGTAAGATAACTAAAAGGAACATACTGCTGAATGTATTAGATATTGAGAAAGAACAGTTAATACTCATATGATTAGATTAATTTTACATATCTATGTCTGTTAATGTAAACAACCATTTTGAAGATAAGTTATGCAGTATTGCAGCCATTGTCTAGTTTCTATCATCCTATTTTGTAAACCTGCAATGTTACCATTGTGCATTCACTCTAGTCGTTTGTTTGTCTCTTTTGCTTTTTATCTTTCTTATATGTGTCTTTTTTTCTCTTAAATAATAATAATAAAAAAGAAAACAGAATGAGCACAAATAATCTAATGTTACATCTCATGCTTCTAGAAAAAGAAGAACAACTCAAGCCCAAAGCCCATACAAGGGAGGAAATTATAAAGATCAGAGAAGAAATTCATGCAATTGAGACAAAAAAATAATATATATATATATATATATATATATATATATATAAAGAATCAATGAATCTAACAGCTGGTTCTTTGAAAACTCAAGAAAAATTGATAAACTGTTAGTCAACCTTATCAAAAAAGGAAAGAAAAGACCCAAATTCATGCACTGATGAATGAAAAGGGAGAAATCACTACAGGTCCTGTGGGACTTCAATGATCATCAATACTTACTTTGAGAGTCTTTACTATCATAGAATGGAAAACACAAAAGAAATGAACAGATTCTTGGATAAGCATAAAATACCAAAGGTGAATCAAGAAAATATAAAATTCTGAATAATTTAATGCCAATTAATGAAGTTGAAAATGTAATTATAAACTTAACAACAAAGAAAAGCTCAGGTCCCAATGGGTTCACTACAAAATGCTACAAGAAATTTAGAGAAATTTAATGCAATACTCCTCAAACTCAATAAGATATTAGCAAACAGAATGCAGCAGATTATACCATGAACCAAGAAGATTATACCATGACCAATTGAGAGTCATCCCAGGAATGCAGGGGTGATTCAACATATCCAAATCAACAAATGTAATACACCATATTAAAAGAGCCAAGGACAAAAATCACATGCTCATCTCAACATATGCAGAACAAACTTTTGACAAAGTCAAACACCCATTCATGATAAAAAAAAAGAAAACCTTCAGAAAATCAGAATAGATGTTCTTTACCTCAATCTGATAAAAGCACTCTATGACAAACCAATAGGCAACATTGTACTAAGTGTACAAAAACTGAAACCTCTCACTTTAAAATCAGGAATGAGACAAGGATTTCCACTGTTGCGACTCCTATTCAATATATTCCTGGAAAATTAGCCAGAGCAATTAGACAAGATAGAGAAATAAAATGAATAAGGATAGGAAAGGAACAAGATAAATTATTATTATTCTCAAATGACATGATACTCTAAATTGAACACCCCAAAAACTCCACTAGAAGACTTCTAAATTTAATAACCAAATTCATTTGTGTAACTGGATATAAAGTCAATTCTTGATGCAAGTGTATGACCAAGTCAGAATGGCAGCCAAGAGAGCCTGGAGGGAGCAGTCCTCGATGGGTGAGACCTCCCTGAATTTGATTTCTAGTCATCAGGATCTAAAAACATTTCAGAATTTTGCCTTTAAAAATACATACAAATGGTGTAAGGCATAGAAACTTCCCCTGGGGTGGCTTGGCCTGGCCTGGCTTGTGTAGCGGAACCTGTGCCATGGAGCTGGGGTTTGTAGCACTGCCTCCTGAGTGCTGAGGAGTGAACTCCATTGGCTGCACTGCAGCACTCACCCCGGGCCAGGAAGGTGGGACATGGTTCAGGAGAAGTGAAACACAGCTCTGGTATGCCCAAGCCAACCCGGTTTTTCCTATCACTTACACACACACTTTATTTACCAAAAGTTTACACCACACTGTTGCTTGGATCCCCAACAACAGCAGGCCCTCCAGGCCAGAGCAAGAGCACAACCTGTGTGTCATGACAGCGAGAGCCCAAGGTGCCTAAATACAAAATGCAGTTTTTCTCTATAACTTAACACAAAAATTCCTTATAATCTTCAGGTCTAAAAATAGTTAAATGTGCTCACAATTTAAATTTCAAAAAACAAAAGGGAGAGTTCACCTCATAAAAGATTTCACTTGACATTAAAAATTTTTAAATTCTAATAAAGACTGCAGCAGGAAAATAATCCAATCAAATAAAGGCTAAAAAGAGTCCTTTGGAAAGATCTTCATACTGGTCAATAAAAGCACCCAGTCCAGTGCTAATTTGGGGTCGAGGGTATGCTTATTTTTTTCCAGGAAAGACTAAATGGTCTATCTGGGTTCCAATGTGTGCTGTCCAGGGTATCATGGATCCAAACCCAGAGAAGGAGTTGATATCAAGAAGCAGATGCTCAGTCCTATAACAGTGATGCCTTGGAGACAATGCCATATCCAATAGAAAAGGATGAAGCTAGAACCAGCATTAATTGACCCAGGATGCCCAGGAGATGGTAACCAAAAATAAAACCAGAGGTCTAAATAGTGTATGCTAAGTCTTATGATAAAAATAAATGTTAATTATAGATAAGGTTTTGTCCTTTCCAAATTCTTTTATAAGAGATCTCTGCTAGTTGACCTACAATAAATCTGACTATTCTAATTATAATTACAAATTCTACAACTGTGAAAAATTAGCATAATTCAATTTGGCTAAAAATATATTTGAGTGCACTCTGATTACATAAGGTATTGTCAGTCTGCCTGTGTATCTGTTTGTCTGTCCAGTCTGTTTGTAAATGGCTGTCTGGAGTCAACTGAGCTAGTGGTCATTCACAAGTGTGAAGCCAAAAGCACAAGTGCCCATACAGGAGTGCCCAAGTGGCACAGAGCACCTAAATACCCTGAGGGCATGGGGTGCTGGAGGTGACAGGTGTTTCAACCCCAAGAATACGGGGTATGAGAAGTGAGCTAGTTCAGCAAAGGGGCATGATACAAATGTATATATAGCCCTGGGACCTTAGAGAGTTCTTGTGGACACCAACAATTCTGTGCTTGTTTCCATGTCTGTTTGAATCTGTACAGATTGTCCATGTTTGCCCATTTGTCCATTCTGTAAACAGCTGTTCCTTTTTATTTTGAGCTCAATAATTTTTCTCTTTTTTTACATTTTTGGATCATTTAATCAAAGTTTAGTTTGGGTAATAGACTTAAAAAACATGCTTCTACCTGGGTTCCCAGGTAGTCAAAATGATGCTAAAATTGGTTGTGTAAATGTAATGCACACTGTTGTTTATCATAACTTGAGAGTCTCTCATTGTTCAAAAATAATATGTTAAATGTTATGATTGGAGTTTTCTTAAGTCATTGAAAAATTATCAAGATGAGTAAACAAAATCCCTTTGGGGGGAAGATTGTTGGACAGGGTTCCATTTGATGAATAAGAAAGCAGCTGCCTGGTAACATTTTAATCTAGCTCTTGTTCACTGATTGAAGACTCCGATGATCTCTATAGTCTTATGGGAGACACCCCAACTAAAGTTATATAAAATATTATTGTAATATGATCACATTGGTCATCACCAAAAGAAAAAATATACAATGAGGTTTTTGATTTAAAAATGCCCATACAAAGGTTTCCTATGGCTATGATACATTGTTATTAACCTCATGGTATATTTATGTATTCATGCCTCCAGATGTACAGGTCTTCAAAAAATGTAAAACAGATTGTTTATGGTGACAAAGTTTTGTTTCAGATTCAGACCTCTGCCTTTAACAAAAACTTATGAGATGTATATCCCACTAACGGTTAACAAGTTAGGTAAAACCATTTATGTATTAGAGAGGGATGACTGACCAAAAAGGGGGTATCTTATGTTAAAAAATGCAAACTCAAGTGTGTTAGAAATGTCATAATTGTCATGTTATAACATTACATATGGTTTTAATTTCTAATTTTCTGTATAAAACATGTAACTGTTAACATTCTACAGGAATCCAAATGTTAGAACATTCATGGTTGTTTTAAAAAATAATGGTTCTATTTAATGTTCTAAGATGTTTAATATTTAGATAAGATGATAATGCCTCTACTACACTATACTGTTATTAACCTTTTCTTCTGGATGTTCAACAACTGAGGTTTAGAGACCAACAATTGGAGAGACAGATGGGCTAAGAGGGGAGCCAATGTTTTGGCCCTACCCCTCCAAGGTCAATGAGGACCCAGGACATTAGAGAACCTCTGCTGTGACATCCAATATTCAGTGAGTCCCTGGTCTTCTGATCAAGGAGACTATGAGACCACAGAGGAAAGTGATCATTGGTGTGTGGTGTGCCTAAGGAGAGTCACCAAGAGAAAAATCTCTCAGGCTTTCACAGAAAGCAACTTGGTCAAGCAATGGCTATGACTCATCCAAACAGCTGACACTGACAAGAACTAAGAGGTGCTATGCATAGTTCCAAGGCATTTCCTGAGGAGACTTAACTGGCCTTGATAAAGAACCAAAAAAAACTGATTTTTAAAACAGGTCTCACTTTAACTTGGTATTGAGTATCCTGCAAAAAATGTACAAGTACTAGAGGTATATAAAACAATGCTAAAATAATATGTTATAAAAGAAACTCAAATCACTAACACCTTTTGACAATTGCCAGCTACACTGGTAGCTGACAACTGTTATGGATTAATGGACTGCACAGGGTTTCAATTGCAGAATGCAAGGACTTTAAGGCACTGGACTGCACTTAAAATAAGATCTTCTACAGAGCTCTCCAACACAGCTCCTCCAACTTCAACTGACCACCCATCCTGTGCAACAACAAAACAAAAGAGACTGATATATTGGGAGCCATTGAAGCTGGAAACTGACTTAGGGCATGACCCAGATATGACCATTCCAAGAACAAAGAGCACCTGGGGCAAGCCATGTGAAGAAGCTGTTTCAGCCTAGAGAACACCTAGCCCCAAGACAATCTGATCAGTGGGTTGCTAGGACAACAGGATGTCATGTGACATTATGTTGCTAAAAGGTATGAATAAACTCTGCAGTGAGGGGCCAGTACCTTTCCTCTCATCAGTAGGATAAGGGCTCCACCTGACCCCAACTTTGTCTCTTTATTTTTCTCATCCTCTCGCAGTCCTTCACCCCAAGAACCTCAGGAGCCATGTGGGTCGTGGCAGAAACAACCCACATGCCCATTAACCAAAAAATGGATTAAAAAAGATGTGATCTTTTTATACAGTGGAGTACTACACAGTCATAAAGTAAGAAATCTTGAGACATTTATAAGTAAATGGATGCAACTTGAAACAATACTCATAAGTGAAATTAATCAGTCTTACATGTGTAAACATCATATTGTCTCCCTGGTATGAGAAACTGGAAGAGGAATTAAGGTCTGAAATGCACAACAGATACTGTGGGAAGAAATTGTTCAAAAGGAAAAAGAAACTAGGATGAGGAAAAGGGAGAAGAAAGGAAAATGAAAGGAAAAAATGCAAGTTAGTTATACTATTAGTGGCCTTTAGTTCATTGAAAAAAGAGGTTTGTGATAATATCAGTTGGAGAATTTTTATGCCCATATCTTGTACTCTGATCAACTACTTTAAAAATAACAATATGCAGGCCCAGGAATATAGCTCAGTGGCACAAGTGCCTGCCTGGCAAGCACAAGGTACTGAGTTCAATTCCCAGTACCAAAAAAAGAGATAACAATATGCAATGTATTAACTATTGTTATTCTACTATTATTTTGTTCTGAAATTTTCTTTTACTTTCTTTCCATAAAAACAATAAAATTAAATTAAATTGTGATATTCTTACATTGAGGTGGTAGAATCCACCATGAACAATAGTAAATAAATTTATTTACCATAATGTCTTGGTTACCTTTCTCTCACTGCTGGGACAAAATACCCAACACCCAAAATGAAGGAAGGAAAGGTTTATTTAGCTCACCATTTGTGGAGTTTTCAGTTCAAGGTAGGGTGGCTTGGCTCCAGGGCAACACTTCAAGGCAGCAGTCAGCAGAAGCAGCCAGAACAAAAGAGGCAAAAGCAAGTCCCTTCTCCTCCCTTATATTGTACAGAGGCTGCCCCCTCTCCTGGGCTGGTGTAGCACTCACAAAATCTCCTCGATCTCCTCTTGCTTAGGATGAGGATATTTACAAGGTAAGGATCCTGGCTCCCTGATGAGTCTTTTTGCTAAACCTCTAAACTGTTCAAGTTGATACAATGTATCAACCATAACTCATGAAAAATGGTAAATAAATGAAAAGATGCAGAAATATATGTAGGCTAGACAATTCAGTAAGTTAAATTTTCAATAAATTTGAATTTTATCTTTAATGGCAACTTTCTGATGCATATCAAGGCGACTACTAGGGGCACAATCTAGGATTCGTATGTTGTCCTACTGGTAATATGTAAAGCTTTGAACTTTAGAAAAAGCATATGGTTCAATTCAATGTAATGCACGAGGTAAAGATGTACTATTTATATCATTATTTCACTCAAAATTATATTTCATTCAATCACATATGACTGTATGCACATATTGAATAAGGAGGAGCAAAAGTGAGGGGCCTCTGGTAAATTGATGCAATTTCAGGTGGGTACTTTCAAAAATTGCATTGTTATATATTGAATTGCATTTTGTATATTGTTTATCATAATAAAAATGCTGTGGATGTTGAAAAGATACCTTAAAATATCAAGATTCCCATTTTCATCCCACTTTAGTGGAGTTTCACAGGTAGTGACTGATTTCGTCCCACAGAGGCTTTGGTGTCATAAGTGGAAATAGTTTCACTGTGAGTGTGGGAATTTTGTAGAAGTGTGAGTTTAGAGATCAGCTAACTATGACAAACTGAGATGATAAATGCTCTCAAAACCAGAAATGTGGATCTCTTTATTTTCAGGTCTAACACAATGTGGCTGGTGTGTCTCAGAAAGAGGTTGGCCATTCTCCTGGTCTCCAGTCACATTCAAGTACACCCAGAATCTGATTTAATCAGGGACTTAGTAAAGGAAGAATATGCACGGATTCCTAGAAACAGAAGGGACAGTAAGCACTACAGAGCATGGCACGGGGAAGAGGCAGAGCCAGACCACAGGCAGTGGGAGGAAGCAAGGACCTGGGCAGTTTGATTTAATTTTATTAGATATTTCCTTTCTTTCTTTTCAGGAAGAAATAGGCAAAGCAGGGTGGCAAACTTAGCAAGGATATTGTGAATCATTTTGGTTTAGGAACTGTACAGGACATTGGATGCTCATTCTTGAGTCAGTAGAATGTGGGATAACAATTGGCTGTGTACAAGCTCCATGAAGGAGCTGTTAGATCAGGCATCTGCAGCAAATTTCTGGTGCTGGTCTAATCTAGGTGTGGGCTCTGGTTCCCCAGAGAGCTAAGCTATAGCTCTTACAGTAACTCACAGTACCTACCCAGACAGCAGCTGCCACTCTGAACTTGTTTCTCAAGCCTGCACCCCTTGGTGCCATGTGTACATCACTGATCTGCTCACTTTTCCTGGGACATGCATGGCATCTCTTGTGTTTTGGGGACTTTGTGGTGGTTGGTTGGCCTCACTTTCTTCGGATCTTTACTCAAGTTCCTCTAATCATTGAGCCCTCTGTTTTTCTTTGTTTTTAAATTTTATTTTAAAGAGAATAAAACCAAACAAAATAAAACAGAATTAAGCCAATCAAAACAAAACAGTGAAGTGGTACAGGACTTCAAAATAGGATAATAGGAAATCAACAATGGCTGCCATAATGCCTCTTGTTATCTTCAAAATTGCTGCCCCTACCATCAGATATAATACAATCAAACAAAACAGAATAAAATCAATCAAAACAGAACATTGAGTAAAACAAAACAATAAAACAACAAAACAAAACAATATTGGATCTCAAAAACAAGACAGAAGAAAATCTCCCACAGTTGCTATATTGCATATTATTGTCCTGTAAATAGATGCTCAGACTACTGGCTTTAGGTCTGCAAGATCAATCAAACAATATAAGCATTAAATTGTCTTTGTACCTCAGTTGCTAACAACTCAGTCTGTGTTCCTCTGAATCAGCCAGTTGCTTATGGCAGTAGGGGTAGGGGGAGGTCTTGTCTCCCAGCCCATGTTCTGGGTGGCTCAGAGTAAGGGCGAACTGGCTTCTTGTTTCTCCTCCTGGGCTCCACATGGCTGCTGCTGTCTCAGGAGAAGGGCAAATTGGCTTTTTGTTTCTCCTCCTGGACCCTGCATGGCTGCCACTGGTTCACGAGTTTCTCCTCCTGGGCCCTGCATGGCTGATGTTGGTTCGTGAGAAGGGTGAATTGGCTTCTTGTTTTTCTTCCTGGGCCCCACATGGCTGCCGCTACCTCACAGGAAGGGCAAATTCAAGCCCTCTCTCTTTCAGCTGCACACCATTGCCCTATCTTTACCACCTTGCAGCCCTCACTGCCAACATCCTAGACTCACGTCTTTTCCTCACCACCTTTTAGCACAGTCCTCCTGGTTTGTTTCCTAACCTACTTCCATGATTACAGAATCACCTGGTACAGGCTAACTGTTTATTCACATGGAGGTTGAAGCAAAACAGGAGAGTCTGACTCTCAGGCAACTCTCTCCTGCTTTTTATTTTTTTCTCTCCACACTTCTTGGCTATTATTGCATAAGCTTCTTGGAGTGAAAAAGAGTAATTTGGAGGTATGAAGAAGGAATTCTCAACGTGTGCAAAATAATGATTTGGGGTGACTGGAGAAAAGATACTCAGAACAGGATAGACCCCACACAGACCTATACTGCCCTCATCCTCCCACTCCTTAGAGCTCAGGTCTTCTGCTGAGATTAATTTGACACTTCATCATTGTTCAGTTGCAAAAGTGAACCCTTCTCTCATTATTTCTGTTATCTCATTATTTCTGTGACCTACTTGGGTAACTTTACTAATAAATATCAATATGCATAGGCCACAAATGTTTTTCCAAAGATAATATCAAGTCCCTGTGCAGACACTGACAGGGTAATGGCAGGCAAGGCAATAATCACGTCCCAGAAGGGGATGGGCTTCTGGGTCCTGCACCCCTATCTCTGTGTCAGGTGCCACTGGCTGTGCCTGTACAAGCTGCCCCTGCCACACCATCTTGCACTCAATGTCAATTTGGTAATTAGATTTTCTTTTATTATATACTGGGCTCTTGAATTTCCAAGAGGAATCAGCACACAGATGGGCAATGGGACATGCATGCACTCAGGTGAGGAGGGATGTAATCCATGGGATTCAGGAATCATCACCACCCACATTCACCTCCTCAGACTGCCTGGTATGCAAACCATCGTCCATGTGGTCTGCGTTCTCTTCTGCCTTCTTGACAGTCACTCTAGCTCTGAGGACAGTTCCCCAAGTTCTCTCCAGACGTAAAGGGCAGAGTTGAATTCGGTCAGCTACACTTGAGCTGGCACCTGTTGACAGAACTGACACTTGGTTGTTCCCCCTCTGGGACTTTGCTGTACTTAATTATTGTGTAACAAAGTTTTTAAAGTTTGTGTCTTCAGTGAGTAAAGGTCTTATGTGAGGAAATAGGCTAAAATTGGCAGTTTCTGACAGGAGGTATAAGTAGGGACATGGCAATCTCAGGGTGTAAATGCTCTTCTGGTGTGAATATACATGCTAAACGTTCTTTGATGATCTAATTTGTTTAGCGATGTATTCATTTATCTGTTCCCTGAGGTCTTCAGCTATTCATCTGCACTGCATGTTACTGAGAACCACTCTCCCTGTCCACCCGTCATTCACAGAGGCTTGTTATTTTGGGATTTAAATGTGTGCTGCATTTTCTGCTTTTCCTGAGATAGATGGGCTTGGTGAAATAATCCATAAAAGTCCCATGAATAGGAGTGACCTGAACTTTTTTTTTCCTAAAAAAATTTTTTTGCAGAGCCGGGCGTGGTGGCACACGCCTTTAATCCCAGCACTCGGGAGGCTGAGGTAGGCGGAGCGCTGTGAGTTCGAGGCCCGCTTGGGCTACAACACGAGCGCAAGGCCGGCCTGAGCTACATAGTGCGACCCTGCCTCAAAAAACCAGGGCTGGGAGTTTGGCTCAGTGTCTTAAGCACCTGCCCTGGCAGGCGCGAGGTTGTGAGTTCAATCCCCGGTGCCGCAAAAAAAAAAAAAAAAATTTTTTTTTTGCAATCCTAGATAGACGAGTTCACAATGCACAGTAATCTAGGACTTTCTGTTGCAGTTGAGGACTTAGTAATTAAAACTTTGTTAACTTTCACATCAGCTCTATTGACATCTATTAATTATCTAAATTCATTTCATAATTTATCTTTAAAATGGTTTTATTCTTTTCTTCTATCATTTAATCAACCTCAGTTATCTAATTCTGTTTGTCATTTCTCATCCTAAATTGATCCTCCAGTTTTCTATCTAAGCACATCTATGTAAATTTGAATCTCTGTCATGAGAGGCTGAACATTTGTATATACTATGTGACAGCAGACATCTACAAGCTAAAGCTGGGTTTCCATGTCCTCTTTCCGAAAAATCAATAGGAATAGGCTTGTAAAACACAAGGATTCTTCAAAACAAACTTTACCTGACTTTGTGATTTTATATTTGTATCTAAGTCTCTTCATGAAAACCTAATTCCCAATGACACCATTATTTGTATTTTATGGAGAAAATAAAAAATTTGAAAACAGGCCATTTGTGAACTGTTGAAGGAGAGAACCAGACCTCACCAGGAAGCGATCCTGACAGGGAAACCACATCATTTTCATTGTTTTGTTGGGTTTTTTATTCTCTTTTGTTTTGTTTGATTATATTAAGTCAGATGGCATGGGCAGCTATTTGAAAGATAGCAAGACGCATTATGGTAGCCATTTTGGATTCACTGTTGGCTTGTTTTGAAGTCCTTTATTGTATTCATTGTTTTATCTTTATTGTTTGTATTCTATTCTGTTCTGTTAGATTTTTACTATGTCTGAAGTTATTTGCAGTTATTCTGAAGACAACAGAAGGCATTATGGTAACTATTCTTGGTTTTGTAAGGTCTTGAAGTCCTGTATCACTTATACTGGTTTGTTTTTATTGGTTTTATTCTGCTTTATTTTCCTTGGTTTTATCCTCTTTAAAGTAAAAAGTTTTTGAAAACAAATAGGAGACTAACAATAGTTAACACATTATGTATTATTATCTTCAAAGTAGTTACTCAAAGTACAATATATGGACAAAAAAACTGTCCAAACAATATTAGCACAAACCTTTCTTTTCAATGAACTAAGAGAAACTGGTAGTATAACTATCTTGTATTTTTTCTCTTTTTCTTTTCTTCCTTCCTCCTTTACTCTACCCTAGTTCATCTTTCCTTTTGAACAATGTCTTTCCATTTCACAGTATCTGTTGAACATTTACACCTTAGTTTCTCTTTCAGCTTCTCATGCCAGAGAAACAATATGATATTTACACATGTGAGACTGATTGATTTCACTTATGAGTATAGTCTCAAGTTTATCCTTCTTTATGGCTGAGTAGTACTCCATTGTATAAAAAGATCATGTCTTTTTTATCCATTTCTCAGTTTATGGACATTTGGGTTGTTTGTAATATTTGGCTATTACAAACTGTGCTACTATACACATGGGTGCTGCACATACATCACTGTGGTATGATTTTTTTTTTTTTTACGCTTTTGAGAAGACACCAAGAAGGGGACTATCTGGGTCAAATGGGACCTCTAATCCTAGTTTTTTCAGGAATCTCCATACTGATTTCCACAGTGGTTGCAACAGTCTACATTCCCACCAATGTCTTCCTTACAACTTCCCATGTAATAAATATGCAATGATCTTATTGTATATAAAATTATTATATTTTTATACTTTATGTTTGCATCATTTATACAAAGAAATCTAATGTATTGACTGGGTTAGTTACATAGGTCTTCAAATGTTCTAATATCTATCTATCTATATAAATATATATATGTTTGCATGCATACAAAGGTGTCCCTGCATGTGTGTGCCTATCGGTAGAGTCTGCCCATACATTTGTGCTTGTGCTGAGCTCCTCCCCTCAGCTCCTGCAAACCAAGTCCTTGTGTTATCCACGTGGGAATCTTTACAATACTACTCTTTGAAGAGATAATTGATCCCACTATCAGGGTGTGTGAAAAACTTATGCATTAATTTTAGATGTATTTGAATTTTCAATTATACTCTGTAGAAAAAAAGAATATTTGACAAAACATTAAGAAAATGTGTATCTTTTAAGAGTTTTATTAAGAATAAATAAGCGGTAGATGATACCTGGAAAATGGAGAAAACTAACAGAAAGTAGATATATAAGAGGACAGGACAGAGAAAATAGGAAGGCAGGCAGAAAGGAGAGAGGGAAAGAAAGTGGGAATTTGAAACTAGAAATGAAGATGGGTTAAATTGGCTGATTTGAAGTGGAATCTCATCAGAAGGAGAGAAGTAGGGGGAAATGGAGTCAAAAGAACAAGGAAGAAGAGGACTAGGAGAAAGGTACAGTTCACAAATCAGCAGGAAAAAAAGAGATGGGAGGTATGACTTGAGAGCCATTAACAAAGAACAGTATATGTGTGTGTGCGTGCGTGCACGCACACGCATACATGAAGGGTTGAACAAGAAAAAGGGTTGTGAGTACACAGGAGGGTAAAATCCACACGTGTACAGACACTTAAAGGTAAACAGGAAAATTGCAATCGAACCAAAACTAAGGCCTAATGACAGTATTTCGGAAACAAAAAGTCTGACAGAGCACCGGAATGACACGTTAGGAAAAAGAGAACAAAAACAGAGGTGAAGACAAATAAAGTGCGTTGCCCTTAGCAAATTTGTCTCTTATTAATTCAGTAATGCTTTATTGTTATCTGTTTTGTAGATTTTCTTTATATTGTGGCATTCTTTCAGCTTTCCTGGGCTGCAGAAAATGCAGAGAAATTGTTGTGAGCCACACATAATATACTCAATGTTGTTGCTGAGTAGCAAAACTCCCTTTAAAATATTTTTATTTTAATATTTTTTTGAAGTATAACAAGCGATCTGTAAGCTACAAGTAGGACACTCATCGCTAAACTATATTGTCAATATGTATATTTAGGTTGGCATCTTCAGTTTGTTTTTGAAAATAGGATATCCAATGTTGTAGCTCTTGATAATATGCTGGAATCTCCAACCACTGGTAAGTATATTGGTGAGAGTGACCTTACATTTAATTTAAATGTTTGGGAGTTTTCCTTTTATAATCACTTGTTCCTACCTCACAGTCTGAGTCCCACTTGACTATAAATCTACTTGGATAGCTTCCTTTATCAGTAATGTACACTTTCTGCCCATTTCTTTGTAATATTTTCCATTTATCTTTAGAATGGAGGAATCACACAAGGTAATATCTATGCAACTATCTTTTTACCTTAGTCTGGAACTAAATTCTGAAAAAACAAACAACCGAAAAACACCACTGTGATTATACAACAGTGTTTTTAAAAATTGTGATAATTTAACATTTATCACTTTATCCAGTTAAAATACAAGGCTAAGATGCATCAAATACATCCACGATGGGCAGTGCCACCTGTATGCACCATCCATGATGATGCATACAGATGGCACTGTGTGATGCACCCTGAGACGGGAGCAGCTGTAGGAGCAAAACTTGGGAAGCGCCCATTAGGGGGCCTCTGCTGAGCGGGCAGAGCACAGTAAGGCGCAGCACGGGAGCTGTGATTTAATGTTCACCAGACAGCGGTGCGTGGCGTGGTTGGAACACGCTGCGAATGTTTCAATTTGTTTCTTTTGCAAATGACAAGGCGACTGAGAGATGGAAATGAGGGAGGGAGCGGGGAGAGGTAAAAAGAATTGAGATAAGCAATGTACTTGTACCAACCTCCGCAAGAAATATAATCATTATGCAATGCACATTTGTACTAATAAAAATTAAAATTAAATAAATTTTAAAAACTTAGATTAAAAGACACATAGCCTTAATTCCCCTCACTTGGAACGCACTTATTCCATCGTCCTTGCCGCTTTCGCTAGCTCTGCAGTCCTCTAACCTGTGTCTTTAGCTGCGCTGTCCTGGCTGCTTCGATGCCCTGAATCGAGGCTAAACGTTACCCTCTCATGGTCATTTTGACTTGGGGAAGAGCCAGATGTCGCAGGGTGCCAGATTCGATGAGTAAGGTGACTAAGGACACAGCGTCCTGCTTCAGGAGCTGCCTTTGGGTCGGCTGGCGCTGGGCAGCAGCAGTTACCGTTTTCGATTTGCTGTGATTAGAGCAGAGCTCAGGAGCAGCAGTGGTCCGATTTCCCTAAGGCAGGGCGTGGCCTGCGTCGGGAACTAAGCTGTGAGGGTCCTCCCTACTCGGGAGAACCCTCGCGCCCTCCACCTCCACCCTGCTGTTCTTTCGGGTCTGGACTGGCTCTAATCAGCCAGCACCGCTGCCTGCGACCTGCACTCCCTTCCACCTCCAGCGGAGGGCCCCTCGGCTCCGCTGCCGGAGTCTAAACCTCTAAATAAAATTTTAGTGATCCCTTCCACCTGAGATTTGGGCGTGCTAGCACAAGAATTTAATCCCAGCATTCTTGGAGGCTGACGCAGGAGGACTAAAAATTCCAGGTCAGCCCGGGCAATTTAGTGAGGCCCTATCTCAAAATAACAAAAAACTTTAAATTTAAACAAGGGATGGGATGCACCTCAGTGCGAACAATCGCCACTACACATACAGACCCCGACTCCCCAATCCCAGGCATCCATCCGCAGGCTCCCGGAAAAGGTCGCAGACTTTGTTTCCCAAACCACAGCGCTGGGCGCGTAGGCCGTTTTTCGCGCTGGTGGGCCCCGCCTGCCCCTGGCGGCGCCGCAGCAGTCACTGGCAAGGATTACTCAGAAGCGCTTACGGCGACGCAGTGCGTGGTTCCCTTGGCAACCGGGGACGGGGTGGGGTGGGGTGGGGGGAGTACTGCGTGCAGGTGTGGCCTTGGGGCGGGACTTCCGGTGTCTTCGGGGCCGGACTTCCGGCGTCTTCGTGGCGGTCATTTTGTCCGGGCTGATACTGGTCCCCCGCCAGCCCTTCCGGTGCCCGGCGCTGAGACGCTGTGATTGACAGGGGCCCAAGCGCGGGGCGCCGAAGCCCTACGTCAGAGGGGCCCGCTCCGAGCGCCCGAGTAGATGAGTAGATGGCGGTAGCTGTGCCCAGCGGTCCGGCCCAGGTGAGCCCCGCTTCCCCGCCGGGAGGACCCTGGGGCCCGGGCCCGCGTGGTCACCGTGCGGACCCCCGCTGCGGGACAGTGGGGAGCAGCTGCCTTGGCCTGGGGCCTGGGGCCGTGCAGACGCGGGCTCAGTAGGGGTCACAGAGTGCCCGAGGGCCGCTCAGCGGAGGAGCGGGCGGGAACAGTCACCTGGGGTGATGCGCGCGCTCTCGGGGCCACACAGTTGACGGAGGTCAGTTACTCCAGGCGCCGAGGCCCAGGGCTGGGCAGCCGACTTGGGCCCAGTTATCCGGCCCTGGGGCCGCGCCAGGGTTCAGGGAGCACCCCAGGGTCACAGGTCTCTCCGGTCTGGCTGTTCCCGCAGGTTCCTGTGGCTGCTGAGTTGCTGCTGGCACCTGAGCAGGTAAGTGGAGGGTGTCCCAGTCGCCCACTGCTCCAGATCGCCACCCACATTTTCTTCAGATACCTGGTGACTCTAGGACCCTGGAGAGCCGCCAGGGTCAGGGACTTCGGTCGGTGCTCGGAGGACCTCCCATTTAGGGCCACCAAGAAAGAGCTGCTCTCAGGTGTGCAGATAGCAGCGTACAAACCTCCTGGAGGTGGGAGCGTTTAGGGAACTGTGGTCCTTCTTTTCGTCGGCAATGAGCTCCGGACGAGAGACAGGAGGCAGGTTTGGAAGGAATGGCTGTGAAATTGGGCAGCAGCTGTGGTGGCAGTGAGGGTTTGAATTAGAGGAGGGGGGTTACCTTTTCCAGGTGTTGATGGGTTCTGTCTGGTTACAGAATGGAAAACCGAGTGAATGAACACAGAGAGCTGGTACTAATGACACCAGAGTATGGTGGCTGCTCAGGTTTGGGGAGCTTGGGAGGAAGAGGGTCATGGGGGGGATGTATAGAATAGGGACTGTGGGTCTTCCTGAGCAGCAGTGCTCATGGTTTTATCAGTTCCTGTCTCGCCAGGTTAGTGTCACCTTTGAAGATGTGGCTGTGTACTTCTCTGGGGAGGAGTGGGATCTCCTTGACGAGGCCCAGAGGCGCCTGTACCTTGACGTGATGCTGGAGAACTTGGCACTAACATCCTCTCTGGGTAAGTCTTGTATGCCCATTCTTGTCCTCGGGGTTAGATTCTGCCTTTCTCATCCTTAGGAGCAGCTTTGTCCTGAGATCTGGATCATGGGCACTTGTGCTTTCCTCAGTTCCCTGGGTAAGTGCTGTGGACCTGGCATGCCTGTTGCCCTCATTACAGTACCTGCTGTTCCAGAGCCTCAAGGTGAGGATTCAGGATCAGTAATCTTGTAATGAGCCTAAGAGATCTCATCCAGCTTATTTTTGCCCAGTCTGGTAACTGTCTAGATCCGTGCACCCAAGTGTTTCTCCCTTCCTATACCTGACATTTATCCATTCCCGACTATGCTGTAAAATCTCACTGACGTTTTCTGTCTGATGCAGATTATTGTTGAAAGGACCTCCTCTAAGGTGCCATTTGGGTTTTTTTGTTTTGTTTTGTTCTGTGGTAAGATGTGTAACAAACTACACTTTCATCATTGTAAGTGTACAGTTTAGTGAAATTTAGTACATTCACATTATTGTGCAACTGTCCCCACCTTTCCATAAATTTTTTTTCCTCTTGCAAAACTGAAACAACCTATTAACCAGTAATTTTCTCTATCCCATGGCAACTGTCATAGTATTCTTTCTGTCTCTATATTTGACCTACGTACTTTATATGAGTGGAAGCAGACAGTGGTTCTTTTGCATCTGGCTTGTTTAAATACTTAGCATAGTATTTTTAAGGTGTAGCTGTATTGTAGGACAAGGCTCAGTGCCCTTTCCTTTTGAAGCTAATACTCCATTGCATGTATGTACTTCATCATATTTGTCCACCATCCATCAGTGTATGCCGGCATTGATTCTACATTTACAGTGTTGAAAGTAATGATGCTGTGAATATGGATGCACAAATACCTTTCTGTGTTCCTGTTTTTGATTTCTTTGGGCATACGATATATGCAAAAGTAGAATTGCTGGATTACATAGTGATTCTACTTGTGATTATTTTGGGAGCAGTCATACTGTTTTTTATTTCACTGTACCATGTGTTACCTTTTTACAGTGACGCACAAAGGTTCCACTTGGACCATAGCCTTGTCAGCACTTACTTTCTATTATTGTGGTTAACTGCCATCCAAATGGGTATGTGATAAAGCTTCATTGTGTTTGGGATTTGGCTTTCCCTGTAGATTTGTGATACTGAGTGAGACAAGCTAATTGGCCCTTTTTATGTCTTGAGAAAAATTGATCTTCCAACCCCTTGCCTGTTTTTAAATTTGGTTTATTATTGTCGAGTTTTGGAATTCTCTGTAAGGTTTGGATCGAATGTGCTGTGGATCAAAACCATGTGATTTGCAAATGTTTACTCCATTCTCTGGGTTGCCTTTTTGTTGACAGTGTCTTTTTATGTACTCAATTTTTGTTTTGATAAAGTCTGCCATGTTTAGCTCAGCTCGCAAGCTTCCTGGGGGGCAGATGATGGAGGATTAATAAATAAAGACAAGAGTCAGAATTCAGAAAGCTGAGGTCAGTGGAGCCCTCTCTCCTGGTAGAAGAAAAGAACTGCCCAGTGACTGCAGTGCATCTATGTATACACTCACGTAACACCCCTCTGTGTATCAGCTTGTTTGCTTGGTGTGCCTTTGACTCTGTCTCTTCGCAGAGCTGGTGCAGTGGTTTACATGATTTGTCTCAGGTGCTCTGTGTTTGCAGGGCTGGCCTTTAGCCCCACATGTGTGATCAATCTCCAACTTCAGCCACCCTCCCACAGTAATCTTGTTTGCTTATTTTTTCTTTTATTGCCTTTGTATCATTTTGAAGAAATCCTTGACAAATCCCATGTCCTAAAGTTGTTTTTCCTGTTGTCTTCTAAGAGTTTTACAGTTTTAGCTCCAACATTTAGATCTTTGATCCATTTTGTTTGTTTTGTTTCATTTTGTCAAGATGAGGTTTTGCTGTGTTAAGACAGAGTTGACCTACGTGGCCCAAGCTGATCTCGAGTGATACTCTAAGTGCTGACACTGTAAGTGTGCACTGCCATGCCTATGTTGGTCCATTTTGAGATAATTACTATGTATGAAATCAAGTTCCATCTGTATTCTTTTGCATGTAGATATTCAGTTTTCCTAGCCTTATGTATTAGAAAGTCTGTCCTTTTAGTCTTGGTTCCCTTTGTTGAACATTATTGGCCAGACATTTGAGAGTTTGTTTCTGGACTCTCTATTCCATCATTGACCTATGTGTCTGTCTTTACAGAAATAGAACACTTAATTACCATTTGCAATACATATTGATCATTTTAGCTATTCAGCTACCCTTGATTTGAATTTTAGGGTGGATTTTTCTGTTTTCCAAAGAAGAGGAAAAAATATCATTGGGGTTTTGATGAATATTTCATTCATTAGTAGATCACTTTGGGTGTACTGTAGACATTTTAATTAGTATTAACTAGCTCAATCCATGAACATGTGATACCTTTCTACTCTTTATTCTTCTTTAGTTCTTTTGGCTATATTTACAGTTTTTATAGTACACATGTTTTACTTGGTTAATTCCTGTGTATCATATTCTTTTTGATGCTATTATGGTATATAGCAACTGATTTTTTTTCATAGTAAGAAAGTCTGAATTTTATTTAGCATTATATCTGAGGTACTAATGAGAATAAAAGAAATTAAAGATGGATTCCACATTCAATTTTAAGACAGCTCAGGAAATTGAAAGCAGAAGGCCTATAACCAATCTTCAAAGTATGAAATGTCACTTGTTTATAACACACACAATATATGTAATACCGAAACTTCCTAGCAAACGAAGATGGTCTCACTACAGTATCTGCAGGTCTTTCCAATCTGCAGACTCCAATCCATGTTCTCTTTTTCTCAATTCTAATCTAGAATTCTATGGGGAAAAGTTAACACTCTGGAAAGGTTTTGGGGGTAAAAAGACTGAGAGAGTCTAATGTTGGCCCTGAGAAACAGGTACATTGTCCTACTGTCCAAGAAACATAATGCTGCCAAAATCATGGAGGCCATAGTGCTTCATCTCAGTCTTGGTCAAGGAGTCAGTCTCTTTTAGCTACAATTTCACGATCACATAGAAAGTCAATTCTTTAGACAGTAAGAAGAGGCCAAGATAATAATTAAGATTTTACAAACAAAAAGAAGTACTTTCAGTACCTTAATAAAATGAATCAGTGACCCAACTGTTTGTATGCTATATGTTCTGCCCAGGCTGCTAGGATAAACAAATACAAAAATTAAAAGGTAACATATGAGAAGATAGTTTTAAAACTACAGACTCAAAAAAAGAAAATAGCTTTACACATGTAGTATTGCCTTAAAAGAGCCTTTTTTGAAAAGTAGTGCAAGGAAGAAATGGAAGGAGAAAACAGCCTAAGGCTGATATTTCATCAGTAGAATCTATTTAGTATCTTAAAAATTCTATTTCTAATGCCTTCCACAAAAGGCATTATAGCTCTTTAAATATTGCAAACATGTCTTAAAGAAAGTCAGCCTTACTACTGAAACTATCAGACAAATTTTTTAACTATTGGCACTATACTGCAAAGTACCGGGAGCATCTTATTTAAATAACAAAAGGGTAATATTTCATTGGGAGATAGATCAAACATTTTTTTCTCATATCTATATCTAATAGTGGTTTCATACTGGCCAGTTTCTAAACAGATGCAAATTTAAAAAAAAAAAATGCTGAAAACCTTGTTTTGCTTAAGAATCCTATTATCCAAATACCACACAGGTTGTTTTATAGCAGATACTCGTTTGTCAAGCTTCAAATGGCAAAATGCTAAGTTGTGAATTTGGTATCATCCAGCGATTTGTTTCTCCTTGCTCGGGAGACTCTGGCGGCCTGTGCTGCTGAGAGGTTACCCTGCTGTTACTCACTTCTCACAGTTGGATCCACTAGGAAGGATCATTCCTGTACTTAAGATGCAAGGCTGGGCAAAAACCCTCCCACAGATCCACTGGCTAGCACAATGTTCCGTTTGATAATTTCTGTTGCTTCTTTGATTACATTGTTGATTTCAGTTGCTGCTTTATTTGCTGGTTTCTGTCTTTTTGCTTTGTTTACATCTTTTTCAACTCTTCCATTTGATCTGGACATAGCTGCTGTGACTGGCAGTCTGTAGGAGAAGAAAGCCACCACCTACTGCTGTTGCTGCAAGTTTTGCAACTTTCTGGAACAAAAATTCTGCACAACAGCCAGTCATGCCACCCGTTACAATCCAGGTAGCTACTGAGTGTTTTTCTACCATAGGTCCTGATTGGTGCCAAACACTGGATGCCACCAGTGGTGTCTTCTTGCATACTCTGTTAGATCTAACACTTTGTTAGAATCCTCATCACCTTCATATTCTTGGGGAGGACTGTTCCGGACCCCATGACACTGCAGGCGACCTGTTGTGGGGTGGTCCTGCCTGCCCTCCTCTACTTTGCTCTTCAAGGGCCATTCTAGATCAGGGGAGAAATTTGTGGTCTCTTTTTTCCTTTTTCCTCCTTTTCTTTTCCTTTCTCCTCTTCCTCCTCTCTCTTCCTTGTGTCTTCTGTCCCCACCTACTTCTCTCGGTGCAGGATATACTATGCACGTGCTGGACTTGGGGAGCGGGAGTGAGGGCAGTTGGCTCACCGCCCACTGAGAGTTTATGGGAGTTGTTGTATGTTACCCTCCACAACTGAGGCCTGGACCACTCAGTATCCCTCTAGGATTTCCATAACCATTGCAACTAATTTTTGTATGTTGCTTTTGCATCTGTTTGCTGAACATATTAGCTGTAGTAGGCTTTTTTTTTGGACAATCTTTAGGGTTTTTTTAACCATTCTGATCTGTTTTCTTTTTCTTGCCCGATTACCATGACTAGATCGTCAAATATTATGTGGAATAGATACAGGCATTCTTATCTTGTTTTTGTTCTCCCAGGAAGTTTTTGGTCTTTCAACAATTAGTATAATTGTGTATTTTTTTTCTTTGCCTTTTCCATTAATTGATTTTCTTAGGTTGTAGTATCCATATATTCCAGGAGTAAATTCCATATGGTGATGGTGTATAATCTCTTTAATATGCTGCATAATTCAGGTATTTCCTACCATTTTGTGGATAATTTTTACATCAATCATCAAGAATAGTGTCTTTCTGTTTTGGAATTGAAGTATTGTTGGCCATGTACAATGCGTTTGGAAGTGTTCATGTTACAGTTTGGGGGAGCATAAAGGGCAGGTGTTAGTTTTTCATTAAATGTTTAGTTTAATTCACTAGTGAAGCCACTAGACTCAAAGCTTTTCTTTGTTGGTTAGTTTTTTTGGTTACTGGTCTCGTCTTCCTACTATTTGTGAATGTATTGAGGTTTTCTCTTTCTTCATGATTCAGTCTTAGGTTTTGTGTACCTGGGAATTTGCCCATTGTATACAGTCATTTTAGTACTATGTTACAGTGCTTTGTGTTTTTCAGAATTGGTAGTAATTCCCCCACTTTTATTTCTGATTTTAGTAATTTGATTCTGCCATTTTTTCTTAATTTATTTAAAGATTTGTCAATTTTCATAACAACTTCAAAGAACCACCTTTCGGTTTCATTGATTTTTTTTTCGTTGTTTTCTCTATTATAATTATTTTGTCTCTCATATTTCTTTCTTTATTAGTTTTGTGTTTAATTTGTTCCTCTGTTTGTAGGTCCTTAAGATGTTAAGGTAGGTTGATGAAGCTTTTTGATATATTTACAACATATATTTCTGCCTAACACTGCTTTTGCTGTGTCCCAAAAGTATAGTTGTATTATGTAATGGGCCTGATCTATAGTATCATGTGTCACCAACTGATACAGTTTAGCTAAAAGCAGTTGACAAGAAAATGAGTTTTAGAACAAGCCTCTTACCTTGGACTGTGCCTCCTCCTTAGTCTTGAGTCTGGGAAGGCCTGCTGTCCTCTACAACCTTAAGGGCCCTGTTTTGTAGAGCAGCTGCTTCCACAACCTAAGCCCAACTTCCTTTTCCTGAAAACAGCTCCACGCACTGGTTCTTTCCTGTATCAGATATGTTTTTGTGATTGTGTTGACCTCTCCTAATAAATGCAGTGTATACTTCATCTTTACTGTTTGGCTTTCAGGTTGTTCATGTGGAGTGGAAGATGAGGTGGCACCTTCTGAGTTGGGTCTTTCTGCAGAATTGTCACAGGTCAGGACTCCGAAAGAAGGCTCAACTTCCCAGAATGCCTACGCTTATGAAACTCGTGGCCTGGTTTTGAGAGATATTCTGCACTTGGCTCAGCACCATGAAACATACTGTGGGAAAAAACCATACAACTGTGGGAAACAATTCTGCTTCACTGATAATCTTCCCCAGCACCAAAGGCAGCACATTAAAGAGGCACCCTTTGTGGACAGAGCCTCATTTATAAAGAGCTGCATGGTCCATGTGTCAGGGAAGCCTTTTACTTGCGAGGGAGTTGAGTGGGGCTTCTTGGCCAGCATGGAATTTCCCTGCCCACAAACCATTCACACAGGAGAGAAACCAAGTAACTACCAGGTGGCCTTTCATAGTGGGAAAAATCATCATAACTGGGGAGAATGCAAAAAAACCTTCAGACACAAAAACACACTGCTTCAGGAGCAGAGAGTCCTCACCAGGAAAAGGCTTTTTGAGTGCAGCAAGTGTGGGAAAGCCTGTACACGAAGGTGTAATCTGATTCAGCACCAGAAAGTCCACAGTGAAGACAGGCCTTACGAATGCAGTGAATGTGGAAAATTCTTTACCTACTACTCCAGCTTCATTATCCATCAGAGAGTTCACACTGGAGAAAGGCCTTATGAGTGTGATGAATGTGGGAAATCCTTCAGTCAAATCTACAGCCTCAACAGCCATAGAAAAGTTCACACTGGAGAAAGGCCTTATGAGTGTGGGGAATGTGGGAAATTTTTTAGCCAAAGGTCCAACCTCATTCAACATCAGAGAGTTCACACTGGAGAAAGACCTTACGAATGCACTGAATGTGGGAAATCTTTTAGCCAAAACTTCAGCCTCATTTACCATCAGAGAGTGCACACTGGAGAAAGGCCTCATGAGTGCAGTGAGTGTGGGAAATCCTTCAGCCGAAGTTCCAGCCTCATTCACCACCGAATACTTCACACTGGAGAGAGGCCTTATGAGTGCAGTAAGTGTGGGAAGTCTTTTAAGCAAAGCTCCAGCTTTAGTTCACATCGGAAAGTCCACACAGGGGAAAGGCCTTATGTGTGTGGAGAATGCGGGAAAGCTTTTAGCCATAGCTCCAACCTTAGGAACCACCAGAGAGTTCACACTGGGGAAAGGCCTGTTAAGTGCAAAGAATGCGGAAAATCCTTTAGCTGCAAATCTAACCTCGTTAAACACCTAAGAGTTCACACTGGAGAAAGGCCTTATGAGTGCAGTGAGTGTGGGAAGTCCTTTAGCCAAAGTTCTAGCCTCGTTCAACACCAGCGAATTCACACTGGAAAAAGACCTTATCAGTGTAGTAAATGTGGGAAATCCTTCAGCTCCAAATCTGTCCTCACTCAACATCAAAGAGTTCACACCGGAGAAAGACCTTAGCTGTGTATGAAATGCACAATTCTTTTACTGGCTACACTGGAGCAGACCACCTAAGAGAGAGCTGTCAATCTGAATTGAGCCCTCAAGATGTGAAGACATGTGGGGAGAGTCTTTTTCCTTCCAGGTCCATAGAAACTTAAAGCACCAGTGTTTAACTTTCTAACCTGTGCAAAGGCCTTGTCATTTGTCACTGTTTTGAGGCAGAGGCCATTTCACATCTACACTTGCAAGTCTATACAATGCAAAGGTCACCACCCTAGCTTGTACAGAGGAGCTGGCCTGTGCTTCCCTTTTACAGGGTAAAGTCATGAGAAGTCTGAACTTTCATTCCTGTTCTCCTGCAAGTTAGGGTATGAACTTGATCCAGGTAATACTGAAAACCCAGGTAAGTAAGTGTGTTTGGGCAGCTTGTCAAGAAGAGCTCTTCTGACTGGATTTCTTTCCAGCTCTTAAGTCGCCAACCTGGAAACTACCTGCTTATATTGTTTTGACTTTTGTAATAATAAAATCTCATTATTTAAGTTACTTCAATCTTGGAGTTCTGTTCACTCTGTGAGATGTCTTCAAAACAGTAAACAACTTGTGGGTGAGTAGGGGTTGTAATTCAGGTAATTTGGTACCTTAGGAGGAATAATGTAAAAATGTAGCTATCTCCCTAATTTGGTGTCTAGGCTTCCTAAGTTGTGGGTTCAGTGCCAGAACTTTTTGTGGTCTTGGGGAACACCTTCATGAAGCAGAAAGTCATAACTCCATTGTTTCTGGGAACAAGACAAATTAGTCTTCAATTTTTTTTTTCCCCTGAGTTTTCTTTGGGTTTTCGTTTTTTATTTTTTTGTTTTGTTTTTGCTTTTTGCTTACAGAGCATACATACAGTGTCTAGCACAAACAAACAAAAAAATCACAAAAGGATGAAATGGTAAAGAACTTTGTGTTTTAAATTTAAGACATTTTTGTGTGTGTGTGGTACTAGGAAACAAGTGATATTCTACTACTGGTTGAGCTACATCCTTGGTCTTACTGATTGAGAGGATCTCACTAAGTGAACTCAGACTTGTGACCCTCCTGCTTCAGCTTCCCTCAGTGGTAGGATTATAGGCAGGTACCATTATGCCCAGCCCCTAAACTATTTTAAATCCAGCTAGATAGGTACATAGAAACGTGAATGGATAGATGACAGATACAGCTATTATTTTTAGAGCACTATATATTATTAACTCATAGTTCTTTAGTATTTATGTTTTATTAACCTTGCAAGGATGAGAATGTCTAATGAGTATAGCCGTAACCTAGTGAAAATAATCAGGAATGAAAGCCTCAAGTAAAAAATACATTATTAATGTAACATAGCACATTAATAGATTATAAAGTAGGATCGTTTAACTGATGTAGAAAGGATTTCACAAAATACAAATCAGTGTATGATCAGAATTCTTACATAATAAAGTAGTTTCTCACACTGATGTATCTGAAAATCCACACAGTTAACACACTTACTCGTCAAAATCTGGAAGTTATCCACTGATGCTAGGGATCAGGCCAGAGGGCTACTCCCCTACATCCGTTTAACCACTGTATGTGAGTTCTAACTCATTGACATAAGTAAACAGTGCAAAGTTGAGATGATGCAGGAGAAATAAAATGCTATATTTAAAAATGAAATAATTATCTACAAAAAAATCTGAATTTAGTTACTAAAAATCAGATCTAAATTTAGCAAGGTAGCAGGAAAAACATTTTCTGTTTTTGTATACTGTCACTAAACTATTGGAAAGTGAAACCCAAACTAAAGAATTATACTTCAGGGTATATAAACCAACTAAAATAGTCAAATTTAACAAAATGCTCAAAACTATAAACAAGTTTGTGTGTACCCAAAACACCTAAGTAAGTGGGGAAATATGTCAATATCTTGACAAAAAGTCTCAATATTTTAAGATTTCAGTTCTTTCGTAATTCCATTAAAGTCATAACAACTGTTTTCTAGAAATTAAACTAATTCCAAAACATAGAAAAATGCAAAAGATCTGGACTAGTTCAAAACTTAAATACAACAAATTTGGCTTTTCTGATTTCATTATAGTTCAGCAGCACAGTGCCTGCCTGAGAAGCAGGAGGTCATGAATTTGATCACTGGTATCCCCCCAAAAAAATCCAATTTCAAATTTTGTAATAATGAAAGAGAAGCTGCATAGGGAACATACACACTTTGGTTCATGTAATAAAAATATAACAGTGAAGTTTCATGTAAGATTAATTTATGCAAGGCCTGGTAACTCACAACTGTAATTCCAGGCCCTTGGCAGTTTGAGGTGGGAAGATCACAGGTTTGAACCCAGCCTGGGCAATTTAATGACCCAAGGAGACCTTGCCTTAAAAATTAAGAAAATAAAAAGTACTGAGGATATACCTCAGTGGGAAGTCTCTAGGTTTAGTTCCCAGTTGCATAAAAACAAGATGAATTTATGTGCACTGTGGCTTGAATCCAAGGGCCAAGCCAGACAAAAGATGGGTTCAGGCCAGCTAGAATGTACCTGGCCTTTTTTGAAAGCAGCTAACGCATCCATCATTGGGTAAGAAACATTCTAGGTGTCAGTGGCTGGGACACTATGTTCTAATACGTTAATGATATTATTTGTCCTATGGGATTTGGGGTGTGTACTGGAGTCACCTGAGAGATGAAATGGCAGTTCCGACCAAGATCGCTATAGTCAGATCAAACTGGATTCAGCACGGGAGGACACAATTTCAAAACAGGATTCCGATCAACCCAAGTCTTTTCTCTTTGAGCTAAGATTCATGATACTGACTTCTTTGGGATAAAATGTCTCACTGTGCAGCAACCTCACCCAATTCTCAGTTCAGTTGTATTTGCATAAAGTGCTACATTCTGATTATGTCAAAATAAATATTCCTTAATGGTATCTCTGACAGCATACACACACACACACACACACAAACTAGAGAAACTTGAGGCTTTCCAATATTTCAACATTGCAATAAAACACAGAGATACTCAATAAATTAAATTACTGATTTCATTTAACCCTCCATATTCTCAATGTTACTTTCACTTCCAAGCTGGTCACTTTATCAATGAAAAGTTGGTTTCGAAGAGGGAGCATCTGGAATCATCAGTGATGGCCTCAAACATTTTTCTTGTTCACTTCATTAATAAATACCATCAAATTGTTATCACTGTTCAGCCTGATAGAAAACACTTCATGGGCTCTACTTTGTTAATGTTACCCCCACCACCATCTTCTTCACATTCTTCTCCAAGATCAGGAAAGGTCAAGAGATACAGGACGCACTAGTTAAATATGAATGATCCAGTCACTCTACCCTCATACACTGCAGGTTTTTAATTTGAGTATTCCCAGATCTTGGGTCAAGGTTCCTTACCTGAACATACAGGGCATACACACTCTTCCACATCCCCATGTTCTCTCATTCCTGTCTCCTTTACTTTTTTGACTCAATATTTCCACAAAACTCATGACAATCAGGCAGGGTGCGAAAACTGCTGAACTTTGCAACCTGAATTCAGCTGACTCCTAATGCTGGCCTTTTCAGGCAAATGTAGCATTAATTTGTGAAGAGCTGGAATTTCGCTGCATGGAAGGAATTCTCATACAGTCAGATAATGTATTTTTACTTTGGTATGTGATTCCTTTTTTGGAGGAGGGATTGAAGATAGTATCACTATAGTTCAGGCTGGACTTGAGCTCACTATGTAGCACAGTCGGCTCAAACTCACATCCATCCTCTTACCTCAGTCTCCCAAGTGCTGGGATCACAGGTATGAGCCACCACACCCACTGTATTTTTAGACTGAAATTTTCATTTTTGCTATATCTCACAGTCCAACCCTTCCCTAGAATTTAGCTTTCTAGCACATTTATATAGCTTTTATTCTTCTGCTACAAAAATTACAGTTTTGGAAATCTGGGCTTTTGGCACTTTAATATTCAATATTTTATTTATTTATGGCTTTTCGAGATAGGGTCTCACTATGTAGTTCAGACTGGTTGTGAACTCACTATGCAGCCTAGGCTGGCCTGGAACTCACAGTGATCCTCTCGCCTCACCCTCCCCCAAGTGCTGAGATTACAGGCGTGCACCACCACGCCCAGCTGTTTGAGATTTTATTTTCAGGATGTGATTTTTGTGATTTTAAAGTTTAAGGTTTTTAATCCTTCAGGATTCAGGAATATGGTATTGGAGATTATGATCACTGTCATTTTCCAATGCTAAGGTACTGGGAAATAAGATGTCAACATGTGAATTTGGGGGACATATTTCAACCCATCACAATTATGCCAAGAAAATAGCGGGAAATAAATTGTGTGACCCAGAAAGGGATTTTAAAGAAAGACTGACCGAACTAATCTTAATCTGGCCACATTTTTTCAGAAATATCTCTAATCATAAAAGGAATTTTGTAGTAGTAGTAGTAGTAGTAGCAGTAGTAGTAGTAGTAGTAGTAGTAGTAGTAGTAGTGGGAATTAACCTGAGGTTGTATTCAGTTACAAACAAAGTCCTTTTTTTAATTTTTAAATTTTGAGGCTGGGTCTTGCTACACTGTCCAGGCTGGTCTTGAACTTCTGATCCTTCTGCCTTGGTTTCCTGAGTAGCTCGGATTCCCAAAGGGTGCTACCATGACCAGCTAAGAACAAGAACATTTGAAGGAAAGTGAATGTAAAATGCCTTGAAAGAGTTGGGTGTGGTGGTTCATGTCTGTAATCTCATTACTCAAGAGGCATTTCTGCAAGTTCAAGGCCAGCCTGGGCTACATAGACCCTGTTTTAAAAAACCAAAAATGCCTTGAAAGGCAAATTATGCCCAGAACTCCTTTGACACATATTTCCATGACAAGAATGATCATAAAATCTTACTCCCTCAGTCTGTGAGAAAAATTTAATCCCTAAGATTAAAAATATAGGGGCCAGGGATATAGTTCAGCAGCACAGCTCCTGCTTGGCAAGCACAAGTTCCTGAGATTGATCCTCAATACAAAAAAAAAAAAAAAGAAAGAAAATATATATATATATAATCCCTCTAGGTTATGGGGAGCAAAGGTGGATCAAACTTCCTGATGAGTTTGAGCAGTACACAGCAGTGTATTTAGAGGATCTAAAGCACAATTCCTAGTGTTGCTTGCATTAGCTTTCTGTGGTGATAAAATACCTAACAGAAGCAACTCAAGAGGAGGGAAGATGCCCAGCTTACGGTTAGTATCAGGGTGTGTTGGAGCCAAGTTTCTTACCTATTTGAAGCCAAGAAACAGAGAAAAGGAGAGATCCAGAGAGGAAGGGAACATCTCCTCCTCAAGGGGCTGTGGCCTTGGCTGTCCAACTAATTGGGGACTCATAAAGGAGAGAGAACACTGGCCCTGAGCTGCTACATTTGCAATCCATAAATCTCTGAAAATAATCACAAATTTGTATTGAGTCACTTGTCTAGAATTTATGTGAGATTAATGCTAGTCTTGGTGTCCCACTTAGTACAAAGCTACATTTCATTGCCGAAATAGTATTAGTAGGTGCATGGTTTATTTTTCTGGGAAGGAGGGTGGTGACATTAAATGTGGTGTTGGAGACAAGGAGTGGCAGTAATCCCAACAAGGGATGAGTTTCATCCCATCATGCTGTTAAGTGAATCATGCAGTCCAGGCTGTATATAAGGAAGCTGCACTGGGAAGACAGAGCAGGTTAACCCGAGCAAGAAGCCAGCCACCCTTTGGCTTGCTGTAAAGCCCAGGATTATACCATTTGAGTTCTTCCTAGACAGAGGTAAGTCTTCAGAATGGGGGGAAACTCACCAACCCTGTGCTTGTGTGTAGGCACAGTTACAGGGGGTTACTTACAAACTTATGGGGTCCCCTTCAAGGAGAGCATGGTCTTCTGTGACAATTGCTTTGACTCAAAGGGCTTACTATTGCAGACTCTGTGTTAAGGCCTGGAATTACTGAAAGAGACTTCTCCTGGATAAATCTTTGAATATGTCTTTGGTATCTCGCTAATGTCGTGCTTCTAATGATTTGTTTTTATTGTACCTAATGAAAGTGTTGGTCTGTGGTGGATTGGAGTGGAGGTGGTGACTAAAACTTAAAATGTGACTATCAGCTATAGGAAATATCTTCTTATGCACACAGGACATGTTTCAAAACTCACCTGTATGCCTGAGGCCAGGGATATACTGAACCCTACATATACTTTGCTTTGTTCCAGCATAGATCTTTGTGTCCTCAGCATGCTATGTTGTCTTTCCCTATTAAATCAAGTGCTTTCACATTTTCACTTAAAGGAAACACTTGATGTCTATTCTTCACCATGTCTGAACTACTGGCATAACTATTCTTGCACTTTGGGGCTATTACTGAGAAAAGCAAGAGGTGCATGAACACAAACGTGTTGTTCCTTGACAAGCGGGATGGTAACTGAAAGGGCTGCTTAGTGACAAATAAGCAGCTTATAAAGCACAGATTCATGGCAGATAGGGGCAATTTAGTCCAGACACAACAGAAGAGGTCAACAAGATTTTTATCATGCTATTCTGAATAGCCTGATATGTATATATGTGCTTTGGCGGGGGGCCTGTGTGCAGGGTCTCACTATGTAGTGCAGGCTGGCCTCAACCTCACATTCATCCTCCTGTCTCAGCCTCCCGAGCTTTGGGGTTACAGGCATGCACCACCACGCCTGGTAGCGTGCAATTTAAAAACTATGAATAATTGGTTTTTAGAATTTTTTCATGTTTTCTTTTTTTTAAAAATGTTTTGTTTATTTATTTGTTTTTGACAAAGCCTGCTATGTAGTTCAAGCTGGCTTTGAGCTTACTATGTAGCCCAGGCTGGTCTCAAACTCACAGCAGTCATCTTGCCTCAGCCTCCCGAGTGCTGGGATTATAGGTGTGTGCCTCAGCCTACCGAGTGCTGGGATTATAGGTGTGTGCCTCAGCCTACCGAGTGCTGGGATTATAGGTGTGTACCTCAGCCTCCCAGTGCTGGGATTATAGGTGTGCACCACCACATCTGCCTTCATTTTCCACTTAATAGTTTCAAATCATGGCTTTGTCCTGGGTAACTGAAACTACGGAAGGCAAAGCCTTGGTTAAGAGGAGACCCCTGTATTGGCAGTCCTTTTTTTGCTATCAGGTGCCAGGAATGGATATAAGTGCTTCCTGCGCGTCAGCTCTGAGCTCCATAACCACTCTGGGAACTGGGTGTTCTTAGAGATAGGAGATCCATGACCCAGGTAGAGACCAGATGGTTAACTTTCTTGGGTCACAAGTCTTGTAATGTCAGACTTCACAGTAGAACCCCCACCCACAAGTCTGGTTTTGAATTCCAAGGTCTTAACCATAATGCTATATACAGCTCTGTCTGTGAGATTAAAGGGCATGTTTCCAAATGTGAACCTGTGGCCTGTGAGTTGTTGCAGAAGGAGAGATGGTAGTCCAGGGGGAGAAAACCTGTGGAGTCCAGAGAAAGAGAGATAAAGAGGAGGAGGGGGGAGGGAGAGGGAGAGATGGTGAGAGAGAGAGAGGAGAGAGAGGGAGAGAGAGAGAGAAACAGAGACAGAGACAGAGAGACAGACAGAGAAATTGATTACCAGTTTACCGGGATCCATAGAACCAGCCACAAAACCTAAAATGAACCTACAGGCTCAGGGCTGGTCCAGGAAGGTGTTGAGGAACAGTGAAGGGCTTACACTTTTCCTGGACGGCAAGCTGGAGGCCTGGAGGGAGTGATGTAGGATGTGACTTGAACAGATTAACACTTCATACCTGGTTTGATTAGAAGATTTGTGATAAAAGTGTTAGGGAAAGACAGGAATTTTCACAGGGTGGGCTAAGAGAAATCACTTAAAGGCTAGTTTGATTAGACCTAAGATTAACAAATGAGTCATGAAATCACATCAACAAACAAAAATCAAGCATACGTTTATGTGCCCATGTATCACTCCCACCAAACACCCTCCTTTTCTAATTTTACAGCATGAAATTTCTCCTCTGTTTCTCTCTTTTTTGGTAGTAGTCAGGATTGAATCCTGGACCTTCACATATTCCCAGCCCTTTTTAAATTTTTATTTTGAGACAGGGTCTTGCCAAAGTGCCAAGATGCCCAGGATGGCCTTAAATGGGGAAAGATATAAAAAGTAGCAATGTAATGAAAGAGGGATTAAATTTTTTTATATATTGGATATTTTAAACGCTGAGCCTCTAGTTGCCTAGGTCTCAGATTAAGTTTGAGCAATGCAAGCTCCATTTCGCCTCTTCTAGAGAATGCAGTCTTAAGGCAAATATAGGATTACAGACAGGTAAACAAAAGAAAGTGATATTTGTATGAGTTCTGGCCTGACTTTTTTATTTCATTTACTTTTTTCTTTACCCTCTTGCCGTCCCCACCCCACCCCCAGTATTTTCTTTTCCTGCCTCCTCAACTTTATTCTGATACAATGAACAAGCAAAGACTGTGTAAATTTAAGTTATACTGATACAGGGAAAATGTTAAATGTCAAATATGCTGAGTTCATGTTTCCTGAAGTCAAAGAATTAATTCTAAGAAACAATGGAGGTTAAGAGTAGGAAAATTTATTGGAGAAAAGAAATGGGGAATAGGAATACCTCCTGAGAGACAGGAGGAGTCCTGAATCGGTTGCCATCCCTTAAAGCAAGTTTTATAGAGCAAAATCATAAGGCAGGTACAATATGGGTCAAAATTGCAATCAACCAATAAAATTGCAAGTACAGTCACTTAGGTAACATTGATCTAATGGTAGCAAGGGTACATTGAGTGACATCATTAACCTGGGTTGATAATCTATAGTCTTGGCTTTGCCTTTAATCTTAGTCTTTAAGAGCTAGGCGTGGTGGTGCACACCTATAATCCCAGCACTTGGGAGGCTAAGGCAGGAGGATCTTTGGAAGTTCAAGACCAACCTGGGCTAGAAATTGAGCCCAAGGCCAACCTGAACTGCATAGCAAGACCCTGTCTCATAAAGACCAAAAGAAAATCTTACTGTTTAGTCTTGGTCTTATAGTCTTTGTAGGTGGTACAAGATGGCCCAGCCCTAATGAGATAATGAGAAATCTCAAAAGGATGATACCAATAATCCTACGCCTCCACTCATCCCTTAGGAAAGTATGTGAAACTAGCCATTGTGACTTTAATTTTTAGATGTGCCTCCAACCACAGTCCTGATGGATTCTCATCTTTTTCACTGACTCCCTCGAGGGCCCAGCCCTGTCTGATTTCCTACTATATTTGTACATAGCTGTCTATCATAATATGACATGATATTTAATGTACAGATGCATTGTGAAGTGATTACCACAATGAAAGCAGTTTACGTCAGTGACCTTTTTTTGTCTGTGGTTAAACACTGAAAGTCCATTCTTTTACCAAACTTAAATGTACCGCACATCAGTATAGTCACCATACTGACATAAGATCCCCAGGACTTATTCATCCTAGAACTTAAATGTGGACCCTTTGACAAATGTTCCTCCATAGTACCCATACTCAGACCCTAGGACCATATTCCCATTCTCTGTTTCTATGAGTTTAAACATTCCACATATACATGAGATAGCACGATATATTTTTCTTTCTGTATCTGCTTATTTCACTTCTTATAGTACAAAGTATTCAATATTTGCCAATGTTGTATAAAAGGTAGTATATCTTTTTAAAAGGCTGAATCCTATTCCACTGTATATATCAAGGTAAATATTTCCACATACTTTTATTCACTTACCGGTTGACAGTCAAAATTGTTTGTATATTTTTTCTATTGTGAATTATCTACTTTTTCTAGTATTTTATTTTCTTATATTTAAAAAAGTGTGATGATTTTTTTTAATTTACAAAGAATCTACACAAAAATCAATAGAACAGACAATCAGGTTTAGCAAGGTCATGGTATAAGGTCACAAAGCCATACACAGAAATCTAGTGTTGGCCTATATACAAACAATGAACAATTCAAAAGTAAAATTGTAAAGGCACAAGTTACAACATCACAAAAAGCTTAAAGTAACATTACTGTATAAATCTACCAAAATATATTCATTATCTGTAGCCTAAAAACTATAAAAACTGATCAAAAGTACTCAAATGAAACCTAAATAAGTAGAGAGAGACTATGTATGTGAATTGGACGAATATCAAAACATTTATTCTCCCTAAACTTATCTACAGATTCACCTCAATACCTATCAAAATCTCAGCAGAATTCTTTTTTTTTTCAGTGAGGGGAGGCATTGAATTTACTTCTGACAGGCCATGTGGATGACAAAGGAGGCCCTTGTGCTTTTTTTAAAAACTGTCTTAACTATTTTTTGTATACATATACATAAACATATACATAGTTTTCTTTCAGTTTGTCACACAAGCGAATCAATATGATGCTTACACATGTGTGACTTTTTTGTTTCACTAATAAATACATTCTCAAGGCACATCCATTTAAGTATAAAAGTGTCCAGTTTATAGTTCTTTACAGCTGAGTAGTATTCCATTATATAGAAATATAATATCTTTTTAGTCCATTCCTCAGTCAATGGACATTTAGGTTGTTTCCAAGATCTAGCTAATATGAACTGTGCTGCTATAAACATAGGTGCATATATATTGCTATGGTATGATGTTTTTAATTCTTCTGGGAAGATACCCAGAAGGGGAATAGCTGAGTCAAATGGAATCTCCAACCCTAGCTTTCTGATGAGTCCCCGCACTGACTTCCACAGTGGTTGCACCAGCCTGCATTCCCACCAACAATGGAGAAGGGTTCTTTTTTCCCCACAACCCCTCCAGCACTTGTTATTGGTTGACTTCTTAATACTAGCCATTGTTTCTGGGGTGAGGTGGAATCTCAGTATTGTTTTAGTTTGCATCTCTTGAATGACCAGTGCTGTTGAACATTTTTTCACTTATTTATTTTTGTTTGTACTTCTTAATCTGAGAAGTGTGTGTTCATCTCAGATGCCCATTTTTGGATGGGGTCTTTAAATCTGGGAGGACTGATTTTTTTTTTTTTTGGTTCTTTATACATTCTCGATAGTAATCCTTTATCTGAGGGACAGCTGACAAACTGTCTCTCACATTGTGGGTTATCTCTTCACTCTGTCAGTGGTTTCTCTTGCTGTGCAAAATGTTTTCAGTAGGATGAGATTCCATAAAAAGTGTGATGATTAATCCTGACTCCCAACCTGACTGAACTAAGGGACACACATCTGGGTGTTTCTGAGTGGTTCATGTGGGTGTGTCTTTGGGGACTGTGGGGTCCCTGGATCTTTGCTCTTGGGCTCTTCCTGCCAGGCCCTTTGGTAATAATTCTTTCTTTCTTTCTTTCTTTCTTTCTTTCTTTCTTTCTTTCTTTTCTTTTCTTTTCTTTTCTTTTCTTTCTTTCCTTCCTTCCTCTCTCCCTTCCTTCCTTCCTTCCTCTCTTCCTTCCTTCCTTCCTTCCTTCCTTCTTTCCTTCTTTCCTTCCTTCCTTCCTTCCTTTTTTGTTTTGTTTTTTGAGGCAGGATCTTGCTTTGTAGTTCAGGCTGGCCTTGAACTCACTGTGTAGTGCAGCCTGGCCTCGAACTTACAAGGATTCTTTTGCCTCAGTCTCCCAGGTACTGGGATTACCACACCCCACACAGAGATGGTGTTTCTGCTTTGGAGCCAGCAGTAGATTTAAACATCTGAAACTGTGAGCCAGAACAAATCTCTTCTCTTTTTAAATTTTAAGGTATTCTGTCCCTGCAATAGACAAGTGACTGATACAGACTTATTAACCCCAGATCATGGCCTTTACTTAGTGATTTCAAATAAAAGTTTAAGACCATAGTTAAATTTTCAAATCACACTTACTGTACTGAATGGGTACTTTTATTGAAATCTAATGCACATACAGAAAGCTATGACAATTATAAGTATACCATAGGGAAGAGCTAACTCTTCTTTGTAACTACTTCCCAGGGAATATCATCAGTTAAAATCTACAAATCTATATACTTAGGGACTCTGATTCCATAAGGGAGATAGCAGTCTCCTATAAAGCTATTCTAATCTCTGATATTTCCTCAAATAACATCTAAATCTGAGCATCCAGGTGCACACCTGAAATTTCAGACAGTAGGAAGGCTTGGATAGGAGATCATGAGTTCAAGTCCAGCCTAAATAATGAAGCAAGACCCTATGTCAAAAAAAACTCCCACATCCTAAATGATGTTGAAAATATAGTTTTATACTTCCAGATGGTGCTTACAAATAAAAAAAAATTTCTAAAATAAATGCCTTAAGAAAATGGCAGGGTTAGCCAGGTGTGGTGGTGCACATCTGTAATTCCAGCACTCAGGAGGCTGAGGCAGGAGGATCATTGGGAGTTTGAGACCAGCCTGGGCTACCAAGTGAGCTCAAGTCCAGCCTGAACTGCATAGTGAGCCCTGTGTTAGAAAGACAAAAAAAAAAAAAAAAAAGAGAGAGAGAAAATGGTAGGGTGGTAACTGTTGCTATATTATAGTCATTGATAGTTTATAGTTATATTTGTAGGGATTCTGAATGTATTTTGTTATAATTGTTCTTAATATTGAGGCTTAATGTGAAGATCAATGAAAAAGTTTTTAAAACACTGTAATGACCTGTAATAACACAATAATGCAAAAATCATTTCATGTTGGTCACCTTGCTAAATTCACTGAGGTTAATCTTTGTTGAACGTTGTTCTGTAAACAAAACTGGGACTATACAAATGACATTTCTTAGACTTTCTTCACTGAGTTGGTTAGAGAGCAGTCTAGTGTCTCATAGAGATGATGGAAGGCATGGTCACTAACGTTTACAGAACACTTTAAGAATGAGTACTAACATTCATTTTTAATGCACTACTGACCGGTTTCCTGTGGCATGAGAGAGAAAAGAGAGAAACAGGAGGAAGGCAAACAGACCTTTATTGAGGACACAGGAGAGCTGCTGAAGAGACACAGGCACCCTCTAAAAGCTTCAGGAAAAACCGCAGGCTTTTTATTTGGAATTTAACAAGGGTGGAGCTAAAGGGGCGGGCAGAATGACTTATTGACAGCTGGTAGGAGGAGCCTTTGAGCATGCCTGAAAAGTGGGAGGTCTGACTTGTAGGTTTGAGAAAAGAACACAAGGGGGCGCTGTCCAGCGCCAAAGGGAGCTCGTACATGAGGGAAAACGTATCAACTACATCATATTCCTCTACATTCTACTAACATAGTCAGCCAAGGTGACTTCAATTTTTACCTCACATTTACTGATTTTGAAAAATAATTTCATTTTCAGTGATATATTATTGTTCTTCTTCCTTTGTTTTTGTACTGGGGATTGAACTCATGCCAGGCAGGCACTTAAACCACTGAGCTAACTCCCCAGCCCCGGTTCTTATACAGGATCAAATTTGATTTGAGGTGATTTTTTGTGGATTATTTTAATAAAATTGTAAAGTTTACTTATCTGAGAAGTGTTGACTGCATTAATGAAAATAAGTGATGTTTCCCTTAGTAGAATTTGTGCAAGGTTAGCTGATCTCTCTAAAAATGTCTCAGAACTGATCCATGAAGCTATATGCTCCTGAAATGGTTTGACTTGTTTGTCTTTAATTATATGTCTTTTGTATTTCTAGCTTACAACCTTTAATCATCCAGCAATTGTTGAAGTAGTTTCCCCAGACATACAAGACAGCAGAGACTGAATCATCAAAGCTCAATCTGAGAACATTTGCGAAGAATGGCTTTAGATCTCAGAAAATCATTTTCCCTTGAACCCTCCTCAAACAACCCGGCATCAGAAAATCTAGAGTTTCAATCAACCCAAGGTTCTGCTGTCCCAAACAGAGAGATCTCTGAGTTCTCAAGCATTCAGCTCAACGCATTTCAATACACTGATGACTTATGTGCAAGGAAGGAAATACAAAGACTCTACAAGTTTTTTCACTCATGGTTGCAGCCAGAAAATCATAGCAAGGATGAGATTATTGCTCAGTTAGCCATGGAGCAGTTTATGCTTAGTGGCCGCTGCAGGGACAAGTCCATGCTGAAAAAGCAATGGGAATCAAGTGGTAAAAACCTGGAGAAATTACTTGAAGACCTGACAGATGATTGTATCAAGCCACCTACATTAGTAAGTAAAGGTTCTGATCTGGGGACAGAGCGGGAAAAAAATAAGTATAGTTATTCAGAATTACCTGAAAGTAAACAAAAAGTTATTGTAGATCTAGTTATTAGAGCACATTTTCCCTACCACTCTTCCTCACCAAGGAGAATTCCTACTGCTCCAAGTTATCAAGGAAAAGCAGAAAGATATATATTTGTTTGTTCTACAGGATATATATTAACCAAAATAATTTTATGGGATTAGTTTATTTGGTAAAATTACAGAAGTCTGTCTGAGAAATAAGCAGAGACCTCACAGATGAAAAAAGAAATGCCTTCGAC
This sequence comes from Dasyprocta punctata, assembly GCA_004363535.1. Classification (NCBI taxonomy): domain Eukaryota; kingdom Metazoa; phylum Chordata; class Mammalia; order Rodentia; family Dasyproctidae; genus Dasyprocta; species Dasyprocta punctata. Next base: position 4,366 of record RJWM01017435.1, on the reverse strand, counting down.
AAGAGTTGGTTCATGCCTCAAGGAGCCACAAAATAATTTTATTAATTAGAGAGGATATACTAAAGTAATGATTACAGTGGACCCTCTTTCTTAGATTCTTGATTTTCAAAATTGCTATACATGTGTAATGTCAAAATCAGTACCTGAGGCACACCCTCAGTCATTGGCAAACATGCAGTATGTGGAATAAAGCCTTGGGATGCCTGATGGTACGCATTCCTGGGTGTGGTTGACCAAGGGCACTCTCTGCATTGGTTAGTTTGTAGAGTGTGAACAAATATCCTTTTTATAGTATATTTTATGCCACATTTTCACTTTTTGGTCATAATTTTATTTAAAATGGCACCCAGGTATAGTACTGAAATCCTGTCTAGCAGAGTTTCTAAGTGAAGGAAACTTTTTGGTTTGGTACCTTAGGGAAATAATATATGTGTTGGATACATTTCATGTGGGATGAGTTAAAGTGCTATAAGCCATGAATTCATATTAACTAATCAAGAGCATGTTAAACATGAAATCTTTCCATAGATACATATAAAACAAGCTTATGTATTTATCAATTGAAGAAAATAGTGTGGCTAGAATTTCACAGGAAACTTGTATGTTCTCTAGGGGCAATGACTCAAAATTTTCTTTTTTTTAAGAGAGCAGAATATCTATTTAAAGAAGGCTTCTGTCTGGGGTGAGAGGGTCCTGAGTGGGTTGCCAAAGACTCTGCCTTTCCTAGGGAATTTTATAGAGGAAAACCATGAGGTGAGATGGGTCCAATGTGGGGAAAAATGGGAACTTGCAAGGCAGGTAGGCATGAGGTAGGACAGAACTATGGTCAACGGATAATTGCTCAGGTAAAATTGATTAAATCAGGATCGAATGGGGAGGCGAGTCATGTAGCAAGTGGACATGCTTAAAGAGCAGTGACTCTTTCTGTAGGGGCTTGGGGTGTTGACTCCCGGCCTCCTCAAGGTGACCCATACCTATTTAGAATATCAATCCTTGATGTTTATACTTAGGGTGTGGTTGCATTTATTTTGCCTTTTGTCTTGAAGTCTGGCCGACAGCAGGAGGTGTCTGTCTCCTCCAAGGTTACACAATATCTGGTCTTCTGCACTGGCTCCTTTGAGGGCCCAACTCTGTCTGACTGCCTATAATATTTCTAACTAACTCAGATGCCTGTAACATTCCCCCCTCTAAAGAAGTACCACAAACCGCCATGAGGGACAATGGACAATGACCGATCTGGCTTTTTCAGGCTGTAGGGAGTTGTAGTTGTTGATTGGCAGTCAGAGATACTCTCTGCAGAGGGTCTATCTAAAGGCCCTCAATAGACACCAGGCATTTTCATCTTGGGTAGTTGTACAGTTTTAAGTCTGGTCTGCAGGAGAAAAAGCCAAAGAAACAATTAAGTATGCATGCACCTAATAATAGAATCAACAGGATAATTATGAGTATGGTCACCAAAGATTTCTGATTGAGTATTTTGGGGCACTCAATCTGAAGCGGCACAGAAAAAAATGAGAGCGAGAGATAAGGAGGAGGCCTTTAATGTAGAGGGCATGGGAGAGCTTCACAGGTCAGGGGGTGCAGAAGCTCTCAGCAAGAACGAAGAAGTGTAGTTACCTTTTTCAGTTTGGGCTGGGGAAGGAGTTTGGGAGGTGGGCAAAATGATATACTAACAATCAATTTGAAGGAGCATCTGCCTGTGTATAACAGGAGACAGAAAGATTTACTGGGGGCTGGGGGTGCAGACCTGGGGAGTTGTGGAGCCTTGGGATTGGGGAGGGCTCAGTGCATGCACAAAAAGGCAGTGGGAGGTTTATCTCTAAAATGAGAAGGAAAACATAGAGGTCACTCTTGGAGAGCTAAGTTGTTTCTCTAGGTCCGATACCAAGTTGGACAGATGTCATATTATAGACAGCTAAGCCCCAGGCTAGCAGAATTTATCATTTCCTATCTTTTTGATTTATGTGTGAACAGGGGCAGCGTTCATCTTATACTGCTTCCTGCTGGAGAGGGGCGTCATGGTGGGGGCTGTTGCAGTTGTCGGGATGATTCGTTAGGCCCACATAGAAGCTGGTGCCAAGGGTCTCAGCCAGAACGAGGAGCTGTCTGGCAATGAAGGTCTGTATCCTGGATGGAAGAAATCTTTGGGGGGAAAACAGTTTAAATAGACAGGGAGCTAGCTGCAAGGGAAAACATGATGAGTAGTATGAGAGGGCCCGTCAAAGGGAGGAGATGCGGGGGGCTCGCCTCTCCAGACCAGATAGAAAACCCTTGTCAGTGACGTTAATGTTGCTGGAGAGAGTCTTGAATGTTTGCTTAAGGAGAGAAGTGGAGAGCTGTGGTGTGGGGCGTCCGGGCATGCGGGGGGAGGGACAACGTCAGCAAGAGGACTGAGGAGTGGGGCTCTGATGGCCATGGGGTGAAATGTGAGGCCTGAGGAGGGACCACTCCGTCACACGAGGCGTCTCTCTACGTCTTATCTAAGGAGTATTGGTGAAAGGAGGTTTGGGGTGATTATGTCTAAAGTCATGTTTTGTTATACTTATACCTTATGTTTGTGTGGAGGGACAAAGCTGACAGTACAGGAAATGAAGAGTGACAGATGTATTGATGGCCAGGTAGTCAATCATCACAAGGGTTATCAGTTTTTGAGACAGTGGAGGTGAAGGTGAAGGCATTGTGGGAACTTGTACAAAGGGTAGAGAGAGGCTGGGTTTGAGCTGGGGCCGTTTGATGCCTGTTGTAGCATTGGAGAACCTTGGCTTAAACCTGGGATTTTAGGTTGGGATGCATGTGGGAGAGAGGAACAGCAAGGCTGAAAATTGTGGAGTAGGCTGCCAGTAAAGTTCTGTGTCCCGGAAGGAGAGTGGGCAGAAGTAGTGGAAGAGGGAGTAAGATTGAGGGCTTTACTTTGGGCAGTGTAGGTAGTTTGAACCTCAAATTGTAGTGAGGAATAGGATAGTTTTGGTGTTGTAGGGAGAGACTGTCTGAAATATGACAGTGAAGATGAGAACCAGCAGTAAAACAGGACAAGGAAGTAAAGGAATAACACAACACTGGGCTATGAATGGGTGAGGCAGAGGTCTGTAGGTCTTATGATGAGGCATATGTGTAAAATTTATTAGTTTTTATCTGGAAAGTGCCCACGAAGTTGGTGGGTTGCAAAAGAAGCAGGTAAGTGTCTTGTGTGAAATAAGGTTGTTGGGGCAATGAGGTGAGTGGACTATAATTGATTGTTTTAAAGTGAATTTTTGGCCTCTTGTGTTAGTGTGGCTGCTGAGGCAAGTGCTCAAAGGCAGGGAGGCCAGCATTATGATCTGGAGAGGTAGAAAGCTTGGGTTGGGTCAGAGTGAGGGCTGGGGCCTTTGAAAGGCCTCTGTTAGTTTAGAAAATGAGGAGTGTATAGGAGTAGCCGGGTTGAGAGGCTCTGATAGGGAACCTTTGGATGTCTTACAGAGAGGTCTGGCTAGTGTAGCAAACTTAGTAATCCAGAGACAAAAGAAGTTTTTTAAACCTAGAAAAGATAAAAGTTGCTGTTTTGTAGTTGGCACCTGGGGATCAAGGAGGCAGGCTTTGTGGTTTGGGGTTATAGAGCAAGTAGTGGGGGACAGGGTGAGCCCCAGGTTATTTAACCTTCTATGAAGATATTTGGGCTTTGGTAGGGGACACGCTGTGTTTGGGATTTGAGAGAAAGTAGAGAAGGGTAGCAGCCGTATGTTTTATAGTTAGAGCATAGGATGAAGAACAGGGGAGAAGATTATCTATATATTGGAGAAGAGAGCTAGGTTTAAGATTGAGAGCTGGGGGGTCAGCAGCAAGGGCTTGGCTGAAGAAGTGTAGACTGTCCCTGAAGCCTTGAGGTACGACTGTCTAGGGAAGCTGTGTAGATTGGAGAGTGTCTGGATTTGTCCATGTAAAGGCAAAGAGATCCTGGCAATCAGGGCGTAAGGGAATAGTGAAAAATGTATTTTTAAGGTCTAATACAAGAAAGTAAAATGTACACACAAGAATAAGAGACAATATAGTGTTAAGGGTTTGGCACCACCAGGTGAACTGGCATTATCACACTGTTAACACTCTGGGATCTTGGACTAGGTGTTAGAAGTCATTGGATTTGAGGACAGGGAGAATAGGGGTGTCATAAGGCAAGCAAGTGACTTAGAAATCCATTTGTTAACAAGTTACAGATTATAGATTTGAGCCCCCATTGATGTTTAGGGGCTACCGGGTATTGGGGAACAGAAGGGAAGACTGAGGGGTGTTAGAGGCAAATTAGCAGCAAAGTAACATGGGTGGCATGAAAGAGATTGGAGGTGTCCCAGACTGTAGGGTCGACAAGGGAGGAGAGAAGAGGAGGTGGGTGGCA